>JBBYHM010372099.1:0-17814 GCA_038381775.1 Adansonia rubrostipa | reverse complement strand
AAATAAAGTTCTCATTTGGACCATGTTCAATGGACTTGTTTCCTTAAAATGAGTATCAATATACTATCCTTAAGTATCTTTGTACTTCAGCTTATGAGATTAAAAGGTTGCATGCATCAAATGCAAAGAGCCCTAGCCAATGCTACTTTTTGTGCATTGTTAATTCAGTGTCTTAACAATATGATTACCAGGAACATTTTAGAAGCATAGCTTTGATGCATTAGTATCTCATTATAGTTACGCATTCCATATCTTTGCAAGGCCATTGTTTTTCATGGGCTTTATCCAATTAGTGTTTTATAATAGTCAATCCTACCACAAACATGAAGGAAAACCTTTTGTTACTTCAACTAGTAACATGTATACAGCTAATTGACTGTGTATCCTATGTCCTAATTCGATTGGTTCAAGGGCATACACTAATAATAGTATGGGTACATTTGGTGTTTGTATTGATACAATTGCTTCCATGATCCAAAAAAACCCAAAAATCCCAACATTATATCAATACAAAACACATTGTGTCGATATAATGGGGAAGTGTATCAATACAATATGCCTTATATTGATACATCTGCTACATTTAGCTTGAAATGATCTAAACCTGATGATGTATCAATTACATTAATGAGATGTATCGATACATCTACGTGAATTTCACAAAAAATGACATTGCTTTTACATTCTAAGGGTTTCCAATTGATTCATTGGGTCCCTAGGTATTTTTGAACTTCCTTTTTCTGCCTAGCGCCATGTTGCCTAGTACTTGGCGACACAGCATCTGATAGTCACCTTTCTTTTTTATTTTCATTATTTTATTTTCTTACTTTGTAACTAAGTACTGAGACGTTAGAAATTGGTTAGGGAAGAAGGATAGGTGCATTTCACGTGGAATTTGGATTGAGCATAATTTGCTTGAAAGGGACCTAGACAAATTAGGTGTTTACACAAGATAGTAAAAAATAGATGTTTGTACATATATGTTAGACTTAATTATTCTCTAAGTTACATATTACCTTTTAATCTAAAACTTAAATTTTGGGAGAAAATGCAAAAATGAGAAGAAATAAATATTTTTAATTTTTAGCGAGTAAAGGAAAAAGATATATTTAAGGTATTAAGCTAATTATCAATATCAAGCTTAACATTAAGAATAAAATGCCATAAATAAATAAATAAACATCAAGTCTAATTTGCCTCTTTAAATATAAATAAAAGCTAATAAATACAGAATAACATTTAAATTTAGTTAATTAAATTAAATGTTAAATAATAAAATTGTTAAAAAATAATTATACTTCTAACAATCTCTTTGTAAACACTTAAATTACCCCTATTTATTCAATTTTTGAGTCCAAGAAGCATGCATTATCTCTTTGGAAGAAAGCCAGCAAGCAGATTATTCAAATTTTGAAAGGGGAGAAGATATGGAACGACTAATGCAAGACGTGGGCACATATGCGAAAGATAAAAGGGGCAGAGAAGGAAAAAATAATTATTTGCACTCTGATTCAACAAAAAATATAAATCCTGAATTTAAAATTAGGGAGATTAAGGGAAAGCATATGAAGTAAGAGAGAAACTTTTGAAAATGGGTGAAATAAAGTATAAGAGATAGTGTTGAAATAATAATTTTTAAATGTTATTTTGTTGGAGTTAAATTGTTTGAAATGCTTTTACATTTAATAAGCAGAATTTATTAAATTAATTGTAAAAATTTAAGATATAAAAATTGTACAATTAAAATTTGTACTTGTAAGGAATGATATAAAATTAAAAAAAAAAAAAAAGCCAACCGAAAAGAAAAAGGAAATTTTCTATCCTTCTTTGCAGGGTTTATGAATAACCTCATTTTTAAGACTTCTACATTTTTGTTACGAAAAGTTCTACTAAATTTATTAAATCATTGATTTTCTCAATTATAATAATTAATTGAATATTTGAATGATTATTTTTATCTTTGTAATTTAACATTTGAGATGAACTATGATGATAGATAAAATTGAAATGATTACTTCTGGTAAATCTCAGAACATCCCTTTTTTGATTATCAAAGTTTATAAATTTTTTAAAAGAAGAAAATGTTTAATCGAATAAGGTGGTAATAGCTTTATCCACAATTTTAAGTAATTGTAATCAATATTTCAATAAAACAATCATTGGGTTCAAGAAGCATAGACAGAGTTCTTGTGAGAATAAGGTTTTCATTTTGATAAATCTAATTACTGTTCGAAGAATTGTTAAAAGAAATATCATAATTTTTTACTTCAACAATTGTTTTTGAATGGACTCAAAAAGAAATGTCTGCATGAAAGAATCGCATATACATTAGCTCAAAGTAAAATTTGGTTTCCGTTGGAATGATATCTTTCGTCTTTTTACATTTCTATTTGAATAAGGATGTTACTAATTTTGCTATTATTATTAGGGATAAACTTTAATTCTGGCATTGTATTATGAGTTATCGTTACATCTTATTATTGCATTTTTATTTCGTTTAATTTTATTATTGCACATTCAACGTTGTTGATTATTGGACAAATAGTAAATGGAATTGGATTATTTCATGAAATATTTTGTTAATGCAAAGTATAAATTTTTATCATTGTACTTTCAATTTTCATTAATTTTGTGACATTTATTGGTTTATCGCTTCTTAACTTATGATATAATGCAAAATTCATCTTTATCGCTTCTTATTATTATTGAAAATTAATTTGTTTCCTAGAAGTTAATGCAAAAAATTGATTTATACAAATTTTGAATTGTTAAAGATTATTAATATATTGTGCTTAAATTGGTACAATATTTGATATCAAGCCTGAAACTTTTTTGTGGTATCTAATCTATTCTTCTATATTTCCATCCAAAAAACTTGACTAACACATTTTCGTTGTGAGTCCCGTCAACTGGAGCACAAACTTAAACCTAAGAGAAAAAAGGGTTAAAGTCTTGTATCTGCACGTGACAAGCAACAAAGGCAAGTGGGGCTTTATTTTAAAGCTTTGGTTTTAAAAGGAAAAAGAGCCTTTTCTTTTCTTGATTTTATAGCAGTAAGGACGGACTTCAAGAGAAAAATTTTATATCATTTTGTTTCATCCATCGAGTGGTTTTTGTGCCCCTTTTTTTGACTTTTTTTTTTTTTCAATACACTGTTCCTGGTATTCAAGGCTTTTATCTATAAAGTCATATTTTCATTTTCTCTTCTCTATTTATTTGGATATTTTACTCCTTTACAAGTTATTGGTTATTGTTGATTTGGGATTCCCGCATTGTCAATAGTTAAGGCTGTTGTGATATTCATATTTATTGGAAGACAATTTTGCTGTACTCGACTTTTGTAGTGAAAATTGTTGCTGGACTAAGTCTCGTGGTTTTTACCTCTTGCATCTAGAGGGTTTTTCACTTTAAAAATAAATTATGGTGTTCTTATGATTGTTTGATTATGTGCATTCATATCTATATATGTTGTTTGGATACTGTTGTGTGCTATATTTTGCTCCTCTTAAGTTCTTTCAAGCGAGAAATATTAGATGTTGCTTCCATTATTGGTTGACCCTTTTTCTGACAATTGGTATTATAACTAGTTATTTAACGACGTGTTTACTGAATTGAACAATGGAGCCTCATTACAATAGAATGATTAGTTTAAATGGCACAAATTATTATAAGTAGAAAGAAAAAATGAAAGATTTGCTGTTTGTGAAAAAGTTTCATTTACTGATATATGCTATTCAAAAACTTGAAAATAAATCAGACGAAGAATGGCCATTGAAAATTAGTTTGTGGCTTTATACACAAATGGGTAAATGATAAAATTTTGAATCTTATCACTAATATGCATATGCTAAAAATTTATGGGATAAGCTTGAGACCTTGTATTCCTTTACATCTTGGAACAACAAATCATTCATGTTGAATTAGGCTATTAACCTGAAATACAAAGGAGGTAGTTCCATCTCTGATCACTTGAATAATTTTAGGGATGCTTTCATCAATTGTTTGGCATGAGTGTTAAATTTGAAGATGAAATTTTGAGACTGATTGCTTAATAGTCTACTTGCTTCTTGGGAAAATCTCTATGTATCTTTGATTAGTTTTGCTGCTACTGATATTTTGACCATGGGTTACGTAAAAACTACAGTCTTAAATGAAGAAGTTCGACAACTAACTCAGCTCATATCCTATTCACAAAGGTTTCGATTATTGAAAATAAAGAAGAAACCAAGAAAGGTTCAAAGACAAAATAGCAAGCTAAAGGTAATAGTGGAAGCAAATCAAGGTCTAAATCCAAAAACCTTGACTGTTACAATTGGAGTAGAAAAGGCAATGTCAAGAAGTTCTATTATTAGTTAAAAAAAGAGAATAAGGGTAAGCAGCAAAATAAAGATGATGACAATGATGAGCATATTACCACTACTACCAGCAAGGATCTTGTGATTGTCTATGATGAGAATATGATCAATGTTGCTTATGATGAGACAAGTTGGGTTATTGATAGTGGTGTTGGTTTGATGTGGCATCAAAGAATGATTTCTATACATCTTATATTCTCGGTGATTGTGAGGTTTTAAGATGGGTAATGATGTTTCATCTTGGAATAGTTTGTTTGGAAAATGGTAATAGGACAAAGCTAATTTTCAAAAAAATGTCAAACATGCACTGAAAAGCTATTTGCGTATGATTTCTACTAGTATTCTTGATGATGATGGCTACACTAGTACTTTTGGTGGTGGACAATGGAAACTCACTAAAAGTTCTTTGATTATAACACGTGAGAAAAAAATGTTTAGGCTTGTACTGTACCAAGGCTTTGGTTTCTGTTGATGTTGTCAATATTGTTGAGTGTGATAACTAATGAAAATTATGGCACAAAGAGACTCCGCCATATTAGTGAGAAAGGATTGGGTTGTTTATCCAAGAAGAATTTACTTTCATGTTTGAAAGCTTCTAGATTAGAAAAATGTGTTCACAATTTAGCTGGGAAACAAAATAAGGTCTCTTTCAAATTATTCTCTATATAGAAAATTAGAGTTGCTTGAGTTGGTGCATAAAGATCTTTGTTGACCGATGATGACAAAAAAATTTGGTAGTGCAATTTATTTTGTGACTTTTATTGATGATCATTCAAGGAAAATGTGTGTTTATGCCTTGAAGACTAAGGATGAGGTACATGGTGTCTTCAAGAAATTTTAGTTTTTGTTGAGAGGGAAATAGAAAAGAAATTGAAATGCACTTGCATTGATAATAGGTGAATAGTGTAGACCATTTGATGAGTACGACAGAAAAGCAAGGTATTAGACACTAGAAGATGCGCCCTCCTCAACTAGATGGTTTGGCAGAGAGGATGAACAAGACATTAATAGAGAAAGCTAGATGTTTGCTATCTGACATAGAGTTATCTAAATCCTTTAGGAGTAAAGGTTTATCTATTGTAGCACATGTTATTACTTTACTCCGGTTGTTGCTTTACAGGCTGATGCTTCTGATCAAGTATGGTTTGGCAGGGATGTTTCCTATAACTATTTGCGTGTATTTATCTATAAAGTGTACATGTGCCTAAAGATGAAAGGTCCAAGTTAAATGCCGAGACAAAGCGGTGTATCTTCATTGGCTATGGTAATAATGAGCTTGGTTATAGGCTGTATGAGCCAGTTGAAAAGAAACTTGATAAAAAAGTTAATGTTGTTTTCATGAAGGATCATACTGTAGAAACCTAATTATGTTTGAGCCCTCATGCAAACAATCTAAGGCATCATTAATGGTTGAATGTCTAAGCTTGTATCCAATATTTATTACCCTAAGTTAATATAAGGTAATCAACGAGACAAAGGTGAGTAAAAATGTAATTTTTATCAATTTGCATCAATACCATGCCATAGGATTGATATATTAGCTCCAACATCCCAAAATTGGAAATTCAAGGCTATATATCTATATGTTGTGCTAATGTATCGATACATTACATTATTTTATTGATACAAGGCTTGATAGTAGCTGAAATTGGTTTTTGGACCAAAATGTATCGATACATGGCCAAATGCATCGATACATAAGCCAATGTATCTATCCATTTTAACCATGTACGGATACATTTGGCCCAAAGGTATTGAAGCATACCCAATTGTTTTTATGCATTCAGGTGTTTTTAGCTAATTGATGGCATTTTACTCCAAGTGACCTATTAATTTAAGTAACTAATTTTTCCATATTTTTGACTCTAAGAATTATTTTAATTTAAAGCCAAGCCTTATTGAAATTTTTTAAATGAAATATGGTCCATGTGCTAATTTAATTAATTTATTTGAGCCATATTTTAATTAAAAGCATTGAGTCAATTATTAGAATTTAATTTCTAAAGGCCCATTGGTAACATTTTAGGATAATTTCATGTTAAAATTGGATTTGAGTAAGGGCATTAGTGCCCACCGAAAGTGGCATATTGGTAAATAAATTAAACTTGAAATAGCTTGGCCAATGAAAATGCAACAACCATCAAGGCTTTACCTATTAGAATTTGTAAATACATTACACATTCATGATAACCTTAGTGACTCACTAATTTTTTTGATGACAAATGCTCCTTCCTAAGGCAATAATCAATCATCTTCCTTCCGGTTTATAAGAAAATGTTGGCATTTTGCCAACATAAGATATACAACACATTTAGGGAATTGCAAGAAAAAAGCTATAACAAAGAACAAGATCTCTACTTTGGAAAAGACTGAAAACAAAAGGCCAATTTTTTTTAGCCCAAAAGGAGCCTCGACATAAAGCAAAAGGGAAGACTACAAAGCATTTAAGGAGAAAGGCTTTGGAGTTATCTTTGCTTATTTTATTTACTTGAATTTAGTGGCGATGTTAATTCGGTAGTAGTGGCTTGATGATGTCCTTTTAAACATGATATGATGAGATTAGTTTATAGTTATGTATTTTTTTTTCATCATATATTTCTTCTATCATGATTCATTTACCTCTTGCTTTTAATTAATTCTCAACACAATTCAATAATTTCGATGCTAATTATGTGTTCTTGATGATATGTATTTAGCATGTTTTAGTTTATAATATTTTTGTAAAAATTCCTTTTGATGATGGTTTGCCATGCCTTTGTTGTTTGATGATGCCTATGACATATTTTTTTAATTCATGACAGGTTTGTGGAAATGCTCGCTTGATGTGCCCTATGCTAAATTTTGAGAAGAACCCTAAGAAGGACCAAGGTTGGCCTAAATCATGAGATCTAATTTTGCTCTATGGTTTTAATCTCTTAATGTTATTAAGTTCGAGGAAAATCAAGCATTTTATACTTGGATTCACAGCCAAATAAGGCTAAATAAGTACTATTTTTAAGCCATAAAAAAATAGTTCATCACTTATTTGATAAAATGCATTAATGTTAAGCCTTTTGGTTATAGGAGTTAAATAGCTTGGCTAATGGGTCATTCACTTACCTAAATTCATTAGGACTTCAAATACGCTTGTGAACCTACTACCACATACCTTTAGTGATAGACATTCGCATGTCTATAGTACAATTCATCTCTAGCAACTAAAAATAAAAAACTATACTACTTTAGCATTGGCAACAACGTAGGTCTCACTTAAAACTTATTTTTGAGCCCTTTATTTTTCTGAATTTCTATGGTATTTTTCCTTTAAACGGAATCTAATTAGCATTTTACCAAGTTTTCATTTGCCTCTAGATAAGCTCAGATGAAGGAGTTATGATTTTTCAATTACACATTGTCTAGAACCCTTAAGACTAGCAATCAGACTTCATTATAGGCTATTTTTTACTCCTCAAATGACTTTTTGCAATATTTTCAATTTTTTCTTGACTACGACATGAAATTCCCCTTTTGGAAAGATATCTTTTGCAACTTTCTGAGTCGGAACAAGTCTAGGATGATTTCTTAAAGTTTACTACACCTACTGCCAATACTAAATTGAATCTAACTTAAAAATTATGTTCTCCAAGAAGGAGATTTTTTTAGGATTTTTATATTAATCCTCGTCGAGTTACCTTTCAATAATATCTCTTTTGCCCCTTGGAAAATTTAGATGAACCCAAAATAAATTCAGCATGCCGAATAGTGCAATATTGTGCGTTGTTTTAGCCTTAAGATTATTTAGGCTATCTTTTATATCCTTCTCTCGAGGCATTCAAAGGCCCTAAAACGAGTCCATTTAGTAACCTGATAGTTTTTTGAGTCATGCGGGGGGTTCTACTAAGCTCGGATCAAAGCCCAATCATCTAAAAAAATCAACTTAATTCTTTTATCAATTTTTCAATTTTAAACTAAAATCTGTCTTTTTCATTAAATTATCTAAAATATTTTCTTTTCAAAAATTAGCAAATTTTTCATCTAAATGTGTTTTTCAGCTCAGTTTTTCAAAATTTCATAAAAAATATCAAATTTCCTCTTCCTGAGTTTCTTTGGATTTTTCAACCAAGCCTCAGTTTTTATGCCTAAATTATCCTATGAGTCCAAGTACACCTCTAAGTTGTCAGTTGGTTATTTCTAGATAATCTATGACAACTATGAGATACATCTTGACCAGTCCTCTATTCCATGCTTTGTTTGCTTTATTAAAATGTAATATTTGTTATATTTTTATATTTTTTTACAAACATGTTTCCTTTGTAGGCAATGATGTCACATCCATGGCTTAAACTAAATCTTTTAAAAATCATCGAGGCAATTTTTGTGTCTTTATCCTTCCGGTGCTCAATATAGAAAATCCTTTTCAAAATTAAATTCGAAAACATTTTTAACCTTGCATTTTGCTATACCTCTGGGTTACATAGTGGAATTCAAATTTTTGATGAAAATCAAATTCACAATTTTCAAAAATGCATCATAAAAAAGAATTATACAAAAATAATGACATCTAAAAATCGAGCAAAGTAAGATAAAGATAATATGTAGCTACATGGTACAGATTTAGAGCATTTTGGGAGTGCTAATCCTTTCCCATGCATAATTGACTCCTGGACCTACTTATCAAACTCTGGTATAGACAGACCTTAAAAGAACTAGACGCATATAGATTCTATCCACTAATAGATTGTCACATGTTAAGTCAGTTCACAAAGAGTTGGACACTTATCGAGTCTATCCATAAAGAGCTAGGCACCTATCGAGTTAAAGTCTACATCAGTTGGCATTTGTCTACGATCCAAAAGCCTAGTAGGGAGGTCAAACCTTACAAAAACTCGCTTTGACTTTTATCAAAATGACCGCCAATAAATTGTACACATCATAGTGGAACAAGAATTAATTCTTGTTTTTGCAGGCACTCAAGAGGCGCTATTCCACCTTGGACAAAATATTGTCTATTTATTTTTCCCACTTCCTAATACTCAACAATGGCTAAAGAAGGGTAGCTATAGAAAAATCGTGCCCCATCATTCCACTTCAAACAAAATGTTGTTTATTTTTCTTTGCCCCATTTTGTTTGAGCCCCTTTCGAACAAACAGTGCCTAATCAGATACTTTTAGATACAATGCATCCAGTTCTCTTCCCAAGCCAATTTCTGACATCTTGGGACTAAATTGGAAAAGTCTTTCAAAAAAGCACAAGTCATTTCCCATCATTCCCAACTAAATTCAAGTGTTCAAAGAGTCAAAGGAATAAAAAATTTGCATTTTTACATGCAAGTGTTGATACATGGCCACTAGGTAATGATACAAGGTTTCATGTCATCAAAATTTCAAAATCTTGCTATTTCTACTAATATAAAAGGGCATAGTATCGATACTTTAGGTATTTTATCAATACCAAGGGTGTTTGTATCAATACGGTTTATGTTGTAGCTAAAATCATCATTTTGGCTAAAATGTTTCAATACGCAAGTAGGAGTATCGATACAGCCTTTGTGGTATCGATACATGCCATGTAGTCTCAAGATTTGAAGGCAAAATTTGTTCTTTGAACCAATACGGAGCTTTCTGTCTCGAGACTTGGAGGCAAAATTTACTCTATGTATTGATACAAAGTTCTTTGTATCGATGTAGACAAACATTTTTCCTAAGTTCATGTATTTTTCAACTTTAGCACCATTAATCTAAAAATCAATTTGGCTATGTTTTTAGCATAAAAAATCATCAAAATTCATACCAAGCATCAATACTGGAGTTATGATTAGATCAAATGAGTTTTGAGGCCTAAAATGACCAAAAAATGGGACATTTTCATGGAAAACTTAGTTTGTTTGTGGGAATGCTTGGCTTTTCTCCATCTGTAAACTCTCTCAGCCTCTTTGTTCCTCTAACTTGGCTGCCAAAACTAAGTTAAGTGGCATGTGGGGAAAATCTTTTAATGCCATCATTTTTGGCTCCTAAACCTTTGGTTGAGCATTTTGATATAAGAGAGCTAACTTTGGCTCTACAAGTCATATTCTTATACTCTCTAAAAAAGACACTTGTTAGCTACTAAAAAAACCATAAACACTCTTTTTTCTTTAGCTCCTCCAAACCACCAACAAAACCTTCCATTTCACTTATCTTTCCTCTCAAAACCCCCTTCCATTGTTAGTGTATCCCTCAAGCTCATTCTTAACCACATTTTTCTTGCTAATCAATAGCAAAGAAAGGAGATAAAGTAAACTCAAAGCTTACTAGTATTCTTCTCAAAGGCTAAAGCAAGGATTAAAACTTCTTGGTATAACTTCTGTCATTCTTTTAAAGCATTTTTGTTATATTCATCACTTTAGTGAGCCTCATCATGAAAGACATGGCCTTATCTTAGGACTTCATGCATATTTTGGTCTGGGTTGTGGTAAACTTAAGATTTTTAATGCCATATTAACTTTTTTACTATGTTATACTATGCTCATATGCTTGGTTTATCTCAAAATCATGTTTTCAATAAATCTAAAAATTCTAGCAAGTTTTTCTTTGCAGGAACATGTCCATATCATCTCTCATGGCATGATTCCTGATGCCACTCATAAAGCTAGCATCCCCATCCACTTTCATGCTCATTCCTTTGCATTTTTGTCATTTTTTCCATGTCAAAATGTCATCTTTGTTTGCGAAAATATGCTATCCATGTTCATTTTCATGTATATCAAATTTAGTTCATAACATGTTCGTCAAAATATTTGCTTGCTTGCTATAAAAAATATGATTTTCAAAAAACCCCAAGTCAGTTCATCTTATTTTCGATAAATAGAGATTAACATGGATTTAATGTTTTCATTAATTGATACCCTAATCTTGGATGAAAATTAAGCTTTGATCTTTGGAATCATGGTTAAATGAGGTTAAATATTTTGGTTTTCGGAATAAAATAGCCTTTTCACTTGTTTTAAAGTGTTATACCTTGATTTTAAAGTCTAATTGGTTAATAGGATGTTCATCGTCCCAAATTACTCAAGGATTGTGTGAATGATCTTGTGAAGCCATTGTGATTAACCATCTTTCTTATGGACAATCAAATGTCTATAACCTGAGCCTAGTCCTAAAAAACTCAAAAATCGAAAAGCTCACTTGTTTTGCTCTGGCGGTACTGTAGTCAAAAATTGAACAACCTTTTTTAGCCTTAAAACATTTTTCTAGATTTTTTTTTTATATTTTTCCCTTAAAATGCATCAAACTACCCTTCCAAAAATGTCTTTTTTGCCTTCAGATCATTCCAAATGAGGGAGTTATGATTTTTTCAAACCTTTGCTATTTGGAACACTTAGAATCAGTGATTTACATTTTATTTGGGCCATTTCAGCCTATCAGATATTTTTTTGGATTTTTAAAATATTTTTACCAAAAATTTCATAAAATTTTCTTTCCAAAAAGGTATTATTTGTCATTTAATAATTTCGAATGAGTCCAAGGCAATTTTTAAAGATTTGTTATACCTTTTTCCTAGCCTATGTTGCCAGGCTAAAGCAAACCCAAATTCAAAAATTAATTCCATCTAGAAATCATTTTTTTTTTTTGAATTTTTGAGATATTTTTATGTTAATTCTTGCTGAGCACTTTCCAGGGTACCTTATTTACCACTTGAAGCCTTCGGATAAACTTGGAAGAAATTCAGAAAACTTCAAAATTAGACAAATTTCTCGAACCACTCTTTTAAGGTATTCGAATGCCTTGAAATGCATCCGAGTGATTCTCCATGGAGTCGAGTGTCACAAAAAGGGTCTCATATCAAGGTCAAACAAAAGAAATTAATCTTATCTTTTATTCAAATTACGGTTTTAATTATTTAATACTTACTTTCATTAAAATTATTCCTCTTTTTAAAAAAAAGTTTCTAAAATTTTCATTTATGGAATACTCCAAGCCTATTTTCTGAGAGGATACTTTAACTTTATTTTTAAAAACTTCATCAAAATTTCCAAAATCAATAAAATTTACAGCACTGGGAATATTCTAACCTTATTTTCCAAAAGAATACTTCAACCCTACCTTTCACTTAAAAAATTCATATTCTCTCCCTTGGGCTTCCCTTAGTCTTTTTAATTTAAACTTTTTTTCTATACTTCAAGTGACCACCAAGTCTAAAAGCATCTCAAAGTTGTCATCTTGGTTATTCCTCAACAATTAAAGATAATTACAAGATACACTCCAACTGTCCTTCCCTTTTATGCAACATTATTATATCTTTTTCATCTTACTAAAATTTTTCCTTTTGTAATGTCCATTATGCATTCATATTTTCAAATCATTTTTAAAAATTATGAGGCAGTGTTCGTTGTTAGTATCTCTCCAGAGCTTGACATGGAATATGCAATTTTTAACATTAAATTCAAAGATAATTTTTGTCAAAAAATCCCTATGTTCCCTATATCTCCAAGGCGCATACATGATTTAATTTTTTCTTAAAATCTAAATTTACAATTTTCATACAAAATTCATGCATTAAAAGGGGATTATAGCAAAATAATGATAAGTCAAAGCTAAAGAAATTAAAACCAATGTAAGACATGGTTAGTGCGTATGATTTTGGCAATTGTAGGGGTGCTAATCCTTCCCCAAGCATAACTAACTCCGAAACTCGATCGATAAATCTCTAGACCTTGTAGACCTTGAAATTGAAGTTTCAAGTTTTGGAACTTGGAATATTATTTTCAATAGGCATTCAATCAAGCCTAGTCTAAATAATTGACGGTGACTTTAAGCCGTTGGCCACTTCATGGTAGCCAGCCAAGACTAATTGGATGAGCAATTCGTCTGACAGTCCTTCCCCTTGTTAACATCTCATCATGCCCAATCCAAATTATGAACAAGGGATAACCCAAAGGTAATTCCTTTTAATTCACACACGTCATCCGAGCGATTCGAGTGGGGGCATTTTACGACAATGTTTTTGTTGTATTTGCCATTCATTGTATATATGTACTTAGTTATGTTATCAACTTATTGGCTTGCTATATTTAGTGATCAAATTATTTTTCTCTTTAAAGCTGACAAATGAAATTGAAGTGAGTGATGCTATTCTTATAATTACTAATACGTAACCAACCCCTCTCCTTCTAGTAGACAATTGTGACATGTCAAATGCAAATATGGCATATAAGGGAAGAAAATTTGTTTCATTTGATGTAGGAGTTGATTTAACGGAGTGTATCACTCGACCATTTTTTCGTGAGGCTATTAGAAAACAATCTAGAAATTGGAGTTACCATTAATCTTTTTATGTTAAGTATGATCAGCTACCTATTTAGAATTGGTCTTTCGTAAAATTTTGAAAATTTCTTTGTAAGAGACTGATTTTATGGTTTAGTTTTTAAACTAAAAAAAAATCAGGTTTTGGAATTGATTATGAATAATGATTAGTACCCCACGATACCCTAAAATCGATACCTCTTGGCCTTATATATCTTAAGTTCGAGTTTCATGGATTTATTTTTAGATATTTAGTCATGATCCCCTAAAAATGCTAAAATAATTTTTTTATTAAAATGATCTAAAATTTCATAATTTTAAAATTTTCTATAACATAGTTTAGCAGAATATAATGTATCATATAAAAAAGTTTCAGTGAAAAAGATGAAGAAGCAGTCATGTTTGCTAGGTGATTTAACATATAGATGATAAGAAAATGTTAGGAATGGTAAAAAAGGAGAAGATTCTTTTATTTGTTTTAATGATAAGTTTAAATGTAATCACATTTAAAATATGATATCTAACATATATCGATTTTGGATCTTAATTTCTACAACTTTTTCTTCTATCTTTGAATTCTAGATTTCTTTGTTAAAAAAAAGTTGACTTCGAATATTAGATCTTCCAAAATTTAAAAAAAAAAAATTCTATGAATATGAAGCTCTTTGTAGAATCCAAAAAAAAAGAAAAAGCTAGTCGAAAAGTTGCTATCAAATGAATAAAATAAAATTTCATTTAATCTCTCCAAATCCACTAAAAATAAGTTTTAATTTTATAGAGGAAAAGGGATTAGGAGTAAAAATTTTGGATTCTAGAGGCGTTTTTAACATATATGTTTTAACGAAAAAATTTATTATTTACTAGCGCTTGAATCCTGGCATTACTTTGATTTACTGTGTTAATAATATATTAAATAAGATTGACTTTGACATGAAAAAAAAAAACATGAATTTAGAGTTAAAATAAATTACTATAACAAACAATGTAAAATATCCCAATTTGATGACAACTTTCAAGCAAAGTATAGATATAAAATAATATAAATACAATATGAATATATAAATTTAATTCATTATATGAAAATTATTTATAAAAAAATAAGATGGATATAAAATTTTAATATATTTAGATTATATTGATATCCATAATTTATATTTTTATTAAGAAAAAAATGATAAAATATAAATCTAAGAATTATTGCACAACAACTTATAACTTATCACATCATCTAACATAGGTTTTTTTCTAACTATTTAATCATCATATAATTTTTCTATTACTTCAACACCTATTATTCAATATTTTAATTTTTATTGATAATTTATTAATACGATAATATTTTATTAAATAATATAAAAATCAAATAATATGACCTTATTTTTCAAAGAAAAATAAAAAGTCGATCGTTATAAAACATATGAAAAATTAAAAGTTATTTGAATACTGTTAGACATGAACATAATAAAAAAAATAATCAAAATACGATAAGAAATGAAAAAGATAACATGACCATGATATGAATATATGAACATATTAAAATTTATATAAAACCAATGTGAAATGAAATTAGACTTTATTTGAATAGCAACAATTAGACATAGAATTTTGGATACTATACAAATACAAAAACATAATACAACATGAAAAAAATACGTTGACGCGACGCAAATGCATGAATGTATCAAAATCTACATATCAACATATAAAAATTTTATATAATACATGAAATATGATTATAACAAAAAAATAGTATGAACATAACATGAATATAAATTTTATTTTATTTGTTTAAAATAAAATTTTAAAAGTAATAAAGCTGAATGCTTGCCACGGGGCTAACAATTGGCCATCTTAATGGAAAAGCTACCCCAAAAGAATAACTTTAATATAGTTTTTATGATTGTTGATAAAAACATAGACTTGACTACATTAGTATAGAATTTATATTTAAACTAATTTTATATTATCCATAAATAAGAATTATTGAATGCAAACTTAAAGAAAATGTTAGCTCAAAGTAAGGATTGAAGTAAGAGGGATGAATTGGTTTTTTAAATAATTTAATTACAAATTAAATGTTTAACTGAAATTAAAGCTAAATAAAAGTAAAAAATATGTTATGAGTAAGAGAAGCAAACAATTGATATATAGAAGTTTAATCCTTGAACTAGGAGCTTACGTCTTCTCTTTTTGACATTCCTTGCCAAGATTATTCCCACAATTCAAAAATGAAAGTGTTACTTTTGAGACTAAGGTATAACCTTACAATTCTACGTTTTGAGACTTAGATTGAACCTTTCAATCTCCTTAAGAATTCTACCCCAAATTCTTAAGTATTTTCACTCAATCTTCACACAATCTCTTTGTGAAATAGATAAAGTCTTTCCAAACTCAAGACTTCTAATAAATGGGTGTTTCTAGAATTTAAGAAACAAGATGAATGGGATAATAATAAACTTGAAGGAATACATATTGAATACAAGAAGAATGAAGAATTTGAAGACTTTTTATCATTTTATGTTCGACACTTGATTAATCTTGGTATCCCATGCCTCTTTAGCTATTGGAAACCTTTATTTATAGCTTGGAACTGAACTATGGATGTTAGGCATTTATTAGGTAGGTGGAGAGTCGTTGCAGCCTTCATAAATGCTTGTTTTATTTCTTTCCCGTGACTTGTATCGATACATGAAGTGGTGTATCAATACATTGCTTTAAAAAACTAGCCACTATAGCCCTGTGTATTGATACATTTCAAGATGTATTGATACAATTTGCGTTGCATCGATCCAAATAAAGGTTCTAGGATTTACTTAGCTACTACCAATAGATGTATTAATACATTCATACACTGTATCGATATATCATGGAAAAAACTTGTAAAAAAGTTTTTCTTGGCTTGAAAATCACTTAAACTGATCAAAAAAAAATTCTAAACATAAATGTTCATTTGCAACATTATTTTTGTGAAAATGGGAGGTAAAAAAATTAATTTAATATTTCCAAAATGTTTTTTAATTTAATTCAAGGAAAAGTACTAAGTTATTAGTAACTTCATTTAGCTTAAGTTATTATTATATCAAAATCAAGATTAATTCAAAGCTAATGATCTCCCAATTTTTGATATAATGAAACTTAAAGTAAATTTGTTTCATTACATAACCCTCTAAAATATTTAGAGATTTTCAATGTAAAACTCCCCTTAAAAAAGCATTCTTTTCAAAAATTTTAAATTGAGAAAATAAAGCTTTTCTTGAAAATTTTAAAGCTATTATATTCAAAGTCAACAAAATTATCCATAATTTTCACAAAACAAGTTATAAAATGTCAGCATATAAAAATTTTCAATATTTACTCAATCTACATGTTATTTGGTCCCAACAACATTCATATTATGTTCATGATTTTTCATAAAAGGATGACAACATTCAATATTAATCAAGTTCATAATGTAACTACAATGTCAATAGATTTACGAAGCATATGTAGCAAATTTATAGTATAGCATTTCTCTCTCTTTTTGTTATATCAAAACACGAGTTAGATAATCCAAAGCTAGGTAGATAAGGGCAAAGGTAGCAAAGTTATACATATGCAAGCATAATCTATTGAATAGAAGAGTTATACATATGCAAGGATAATCCATTGGATAAAAGTTGCAAAATATGTCCAACAAAATGATTTAGATATTTTCGATGAAATGCAAAAATTTGGGAAAACATAAAGTCTTAAAAACCTATAAGAAATCCAAAAATGATCCCAGAATGACTAAACATCATTGGTTAGAGGATCATCGACAAGTAGAGCATTAGATAGAGCGACATGAGGAAGATGGTCAAAAAATATGAAACTACTCGGTCAACACTTGATGACTATGCTCGAGATTAAAAAGTCTAGCATCGATAGAATCGAGATGTTAATCGAAGTGCCATTCTTATGCATCGATGCAACCAATGATAGTATCAACTCAGCCCTTGAGACTATTAAACATGGCATGTGTATCCATTACCACGGATGGAAATGAGGCAGCAATTGATGATGACAGAGGCACATCATGGTCCATAGCATCTCTTTCAGGATCATCAGGTTATGCTTCTGGTGGTTATGATTCAGTTTTCATTTTAGGAACCAAAGAGCTTTTGACAATCTCATAATCATAGCCATGGATTCATATCTAAGGTAGCAATCAAAATATCAG
>JBBYHM010372088.1:0-17815 GCA_038381775.1 Adansonia rubrostipa | reverse complement strand
TGGTGGGTAGATGGCAACAATTGTTATTATTATTATGTTCATATTATTGTTCATGCAAAGTCCATTAAGCTAAAAGTTTTTCAGAGTAAGGATAGGTTTTGGTAACTTGAACTTACCCATGACATTTTTTATCATTTGGTCTTACGAAAATTTTTAGGGGAAATGTAAATAATAATCCCTTTTATGCATACGGCTTTGGAGGAAATGTAAATCCGGGTTTTAAAAGAAAATTTATATCACCTATGCACCATGGAGGTATGAGGAGAATAGGGATTTTTATGAAAATAGTTTTTGGATTAAATTTTTAAAATTTTGGATATCTTGTATTAGGAATTGGAAAGATACCAACACAAAACATTGCCTTGTAAATTTTAGTAGAAAAATTTTAAATATGAATGCATGGTAGTCACTACAAAAGGGAAACGTATTAGTAAGGCGAGAAAGAATATAATAATATCACAAATGACAAACACAAACAAAAGAATGTATAAAGGAGGGACGATTGGAATGTAGCTCATAATTATCTTCGATCATTAAAGAATGACCAAGATGACAATTTAGAAATGAGTTTGGATTTGATGGTAATTTGAGGGGCGAAAAAAGGTTCTAATCAAAACAATTTGAGGCATCTGAAAAACATTTAGATTTTAAGATAAAAGCAAGATTGGAGTATCCCCTCAGAGAGGCAGGGTTAGAGTATCCCTAAAGATAGAGTTACGAAAATAATTAGGAATAAAGAGAAAATTTAAGTTTTTTAATGAAAAACAAGGTTAGAGTATTCTCTCAAAATAGTAGGGTTGGAGTATCCCTAAAGATGAAAATTTTTTATGATTTAAGAAAATAATTAGGAATCTTGAATAAATTTGGAAAAAAAATTCAAGTTTCATAAGGAAAAATAGGTTAGAGTATCCCCTTAGAGTAACGGGGTTGGAGTATCCCCAAAGATGTAAACTTTTGACTTTTTAAAAGAAAAGTAAAAAAAATATATTTTAAAAATAGAAAACTAAAGATTTGTATAAAGTATATTTTTGTCTTAAACCTTGATCCAAGTTTAAAGGGCTTGTATTGTAGGGGAACTAATCGGATATATTTCGACATATTCAATGTCTTTATAAAAGAGATTCAAAAATAAGGTTAAAAACAAGGGACAACATCTTGTCATTTCCTTTTTTGAATTTATTTTGGGTTCATCTGAAGGCTTTTGGGGTTAATAAGGTACCGTTAGAAAGATGACTTAATAAGGTTTAATGTAAAAATATTTCAAAAATCCTATAAAATCACTTTCTAGGTGGAATTAATTTTTAAAATTAGGTATGTCTTGATACTAACACCTATACAGGGGAAAAGTACACATCGAACTTTGAAAAATCATTTGCGGCTCATCTAGAATCATTAAATCATGAACAATACCTTTTCATAAAGGAAATTTTGAGAGCTTTCTAGGAAAAATATTCAAGAAGTTCAAAAAAATCATTTGGTGGGCAAAAACGACCCAAACATATAATCGTTCACTGATTCCAAAGGTCCCAAATAGCAAAGTTTCAACAAATCATATTTCTTTCATCCAAAATGATCTAAAGGCACGCGAGACACTGTCAAAAAGGTACTTCGATGCCCTTTAAGGGAAAATATCAAAAATTCAAGGAGAATATTTTGTGGTTCAAAAATGATTTTCTAAACTTAGACTATAATTTTTTCAGAGCAAAATAGGGGGCTATTTGATATCAGGTTTCTTCGAGGATGGATTCGAGTCTAAGATGTTCGAACATCCATGAAAGAAAGGAATAAGTAACATGGGCATCACGAGTTCATTCCACAATCTAGGAGTAGTTTGGGATGATGAAACAACACATTAACCATGTCATTAAAGAGGGTATTAGACTCAAGCTCAAGGCTTAATACTGTAACAAAAAATAGCATTTTATTTCCATGAATCTAGGCCTAGGAGGTTTAGTTTATCCCTAAGATTGGAGGACCAATTTAATCAAAACATTAAATCTATGCTAGTCCCTATTATTTGAAGGTAGCATAGTTTTAACTTGGGGTTTTTTTAAGAAGTCAATTTTTTTATAACAAATAAGCATGCATTTTGACAAACAAATCATCACCAAAGTACAACATGTACAAAGATAAACAAGTATTACACATGCCAATACACAAAGATGGCATTTTGACTTGGAAAAGGTAACAAAAATGCAAACAGATGATAAATAACATGCATGGAAGTGACGCGAACATATTTAAGTGAAAAAAAGCATGCAGGAGTTGTCAAGACAACATTTTTATGTCATGAGACTCTTTAAAATGCAAGAAAATCCATGAACACACTTAATGCATGTTATGAAAACATTTAAACATGTGCTAAGCATGTGAAAATAAATGAAATATGATAGAGAATGCATGAATAAGGGACTATTTTGATGATAGAATGGAAGAGTAGAAGTTTGGCCTACCAAGCAACATCAAGGCATCAAAAAAACATCAAGATCCTAGGAATACCATAACCAAGGAAACAATAATGCATGAGAGTCTTAAGATGGTTGTGGAAACCTAAATGGCTCAGTAAAATAATATGGATGATAACAACAGAAAATGTGCGCAACGAGAGAGAGAAAATATACTAAAAAAATCTTAAACTTTTTTTTTTTACTTGGAGTAGTGACTTTAAGCTCAGTTCTTTCCCTCTCTTTGCTATTATTTAGCAAAAAAAAGTATAAAGGAAGAAGCTTTCTGGTAAAATTATTGATGATGAGGTGTCTTAAAGATAAAGTGTGTGAAAGGTTGAGTTTTTAATGGTTTTTTGGTGGTGGTTTAGGGAAACTACGAGAATGAAATAAGGTTAAGGGTGAAAGGCAATGGAATAGTCTTTTGTTAGAGTCTTAGGCTTGGAGATTACTGAAAGATTCTTGGAAATAGCTAGAAGAGTTTCTCTTTTTTCTAGGGGAATGGCTGAAAGTCTTTTTTGTTGAGCCAACTTTGGTCTCTTTTAAACTCAAGGTTCAACCAATGCTTTTGGGAGACAAATCAAGGGCATTTTTAATCTTTTATTCATGTACCAGGAGAAATCTCCAGCTACTATGCCCACTTGGCCTTCTTCCTATTGGTTTTGTCATGTAGAGTAATAGGGCAAAAAGGCTACAATTGCCTGCAGCAAGAGATATGCCTGGCATGCCTTCTTACAACCATATATTTCATGAAAGTGACACTTGTCATTGGCTATTTAGGCTTTAAAAATTGGTTTATATCTAATCATAAGCCCAAAGTCAAGGCCTAGAATGAATTATATCAATTTTTGGTGCAAAAAACATGTTTGAATTGGGTTTTCAAAGGCTGAAAACTGTTTAGAACTAGGCAAAAATGCATTGGTGTATCGATGCAAAATATTATGTATCAATAAACAACGCAACTTTTACCCATGAGTATCGATATTAAGAGCAAAAACTGTTTCCAATCTCAAGACTTAGAGGCCTATATTGATACTTTATGGATTTGTATCGATACTTATGCTTGTGTATTGATACATTTTGCCAAAAATCACAACTTCAGCTACTGCCAAGGTCTATATCGATACAAACATGCTAGGTATCGATACCACAGCTTAGGTATCAATACCAAATCCTTTTGTATCAATGCTACATGTGAAAATTTAAATTTTTGGCATCACAAAAGCCTCGTATCAATACTTTATGCATCAATAAAACTTGCACATACTTGTGGCTCCCCGAGTTACCTCAGTTTAGTCTTAAACATCAAAAAATTAATCAGGGTGCTCATCTAAATGACTCTGATGACACCATGAAAAGTGGCCTTTGATGCCCTAGTTACATTTTTCTTTAATACAGCCTATAAGCATTTTAGACCTTCCTCAAAAAACTTTTCATTAGCACCCGATAATTGTCCTTAGCTTATTTTTTTATTCTATCATTTTTCATTTAAGTCTGAAGATGCCAAAAGTTAGCTCGGACAAAATGAGGTGTCTACAACTACCCCCAATTGGTCATTGCTAAGTATTAGAAGTAGGGCAAAGACAAATGGACACTATTTTGTTTAGGTAGGATGATAGTTTTGGGTACCTAGAGAAAAATAAAGAGCTATTTAGTATTATGTTAAGATAGGCTAAATATATTTGCAAATAAAAAATTTTAATAGGTTTTGTAGGGTTTAACCTCTCTACTAGGTTGTTTCACCACCAACTTATGTGGGTTTTAACTCTATAAGCATCCAGCTCTTTGCAGACTAAGGTAGGTTCTTTCTTAGGTTTGATCATAGATTGGTGCCACCAGCTTATGTGGGCTTTGACTCTATATGCATCTAGCTCTTTGTGGACTGAGGTTGGTAGTATTTTTTTAGGATTTGAGATCATACAGGTGCCATCAGCTTGTGTGGCCTTTGACTCAATAGGCATCTAACTCATTATAGACTGAGGTAGGTAGTTTTATGGGTTTGCTTCTAAACAAGTGCCACCAGCTTGTGTGGGCTTTGACTCAATAATCGTCTAGTTCTTTATGGACTGAGGTAGGTAATTTCCTAGGTTTGACCTTAGATAGGTGCCACCAGCTTGTATGGGCTTTGACTTGATAAGTGTCTAGCTCTTTATGGACTAAAGTAGGTAAGGATCTTGCACTTTAAGGACTGAGACAAGTGAAAATAATGTCTTGCTCTTTGAAGACTAAAAAGGAAAAAAAGACATCCTACTCTTTGAGGACTAAAAAAAAATGGGCTTATATAGCTCTCTTGGATGATTTTTAATGAGCTCGTAAAGTCAAATATATTTACATTGGGCCTTTTAATTTTTTTTCAAAAACAAAAAATTGTACCTTAGGTTCCCCACAATTTAACTTATGTATGTGAGAATAGGTAATTGATGGATGTTAAATGTTGTACAATGCATGAGGATGCAAACACGTCTAAATAATGCAAAGATGACAATTTTAAGAGCCTAATCCAATGATCAATTTTGGCCTTCTTTGACTATTTGTTTGCTCTTTGATGAGTTTGATAAGGTGGCATTTCACCTCAAAGTTTGTCAATCTTGCTCTAGATTTATATAGGCTTTGAATGTTAAGGTGAAAATGTCCTCGATAGAGGCTTTGAAGATTTTTAGTGAAACATCCTCAAGAGAGACTTTGGAAAACATTGAAAATATCCTTATGAGAGGCTTCAAAAGCTCTGGTAAGATATCCTTAAGAGAGGCTTTGAAGGTTTTTTAATGAAATGTCTTCAAGAGAGGCTTTAAAAGTTTTGCTAAAATATCTTCAAAAAAGGCTTTGAAGGTTTTTGGAGTAACATCCTCAAGAGAGGCTCTAAAGGCTTTTGGTTGACACCCTCAAGAGGAAATATATGATGTAAGCCATGAATGTCATTTCTAGGCATAAATGCCATGTAATATGAGTAAATTGATAGTAATGCTTGGTATTAAGATGCCTATGTGCATGGAGTGATGCATATGTGAGCAAGGCAACATGGTGAATGTTCATGAATACAAATATGCTAGAATGCAAATGTACATGAATACAAATACCTGTGACATGGGTGCCTTCAAGTGTTACTAGACACAAGTAAAAATGCATGTGAACGCAAATGCTTGAATGTATAAGTAAAGGTGTACATGAGTACAATGCAAATGCACGTGAGCATAAATACTCATAAACTAAGGCGAGTGTGAGTGTAAAGGTAGATAAGATTTCATATGATGTGAATGTAATTTCATATGAGTGTAAATGTAAGTAAGTGAAAATGCATGCGAGAGCACAGGTACGTTAGTAAGAATGATTATTATGAAGGAGAAAGCACAAGTGTGTCAATGCATGAATACGAATGCACGTGAGTGCGAATGCTTGTAAACATGGATGCACGTGAGTTCAAAATGCTTCTGAATAAGGGCACACATAAGTACAATTATAGGTGGGTGAGAATGCATAAAAGTGTTAGTGTTCGTGTATTCATGTGAGTGTTGATGCTTGTGAGTGCAAACACCAAGACTAGCCATTATTAATACTAAGCTTGAAATAAAGTGCATGCTACTGAGTGACACTTAAATACCTATGCAAACAATGGATAATTTCATGAAGGATGACATGTATGCTTACTAAGGGTGTAAAGGTTAAGACTACAGGTAGCTCTTTTTGAATCTAGCTTAACCATTACTAATGGTTCCTATATTTGATTAAGCAACATTCTAATCCTAGTTTGCCTTATGATTGGAAAAGCTAGTTTTTTTGTTTAAAATGTTCATTTGATGAAAACTCACTAGTTAGCATGATATTCAAGTCTCTTAAAGACTTTGATCTACGGTTAAAAGATTTTTTGAATGGCCTAGCTTGTTTGAGAAAGTTTTAGGATAAGTGAAATGAATTCCTTGTTTTTCCAGGCTCACGAAGGGACCAGTCCTTATGAATTCCTTGAAAACTAAACAAAGTTGAATTCTTTTTTGTGTCTCAGCATTGATACTTTGATTGGCACTAGGATTGGCCATGATCAGTTTAGGATTATAAGGTTAATCTGAAAAGGTGAGGAATGTAATTCTAAGAGTTGATCCCTCTCAAGATGACACTTTGGAGATGTTCATGGATCTCTTTCAAATAATGGTTTCCTTGCCAAGATCTTAATAACCCTATAATTGGCATTTAAAATTCATTATTTTGCTCTAGACTGCCTATTTGGGTTTTCTCCCTAAAGCTTCAATCGTTTCATTTTTTTATTTCTTTTTCTATTTGATTGCATCATCATGATATTAAAAAGGCTCAAAATTTATCAAAAAAACAATTGCTCAAAGAATAAGTTCATCAGTTTACATGGCCATGTTTGATCAAAATGCACTTTTCAGGGACCATAATGTAGGTCAAGGTTCATGGTTTTGAAAGAAACAGTATAACGGCCCAAAATATGGCATTTGAAGGTGATTGGACCAAGGATCATTTCTTTTCGTCAGGGCATCCATGTCTTTGTTTCCTGATCTTCTGTTCTCTTTTCTTTCTTTTTTTGCTTTTTCATTTTTTTTTACGTTGCTTTTTTGTTTTTCTTCTTTTTTTCCTTCTTTTTTTTTTCATTTTTTATCATTGGAGGGAATTTTAGACTTTAGAAACTTTGTACATTTCCTATTTGCCTCTTATGTTGAGTTTTCTCATAATTATAGAGTAGGATATCTGTCCCCTATACTCCTTAAACAAGTTTTCCTTACCCCCTAATATGAGAAGTGATCCTTAATTACGATTTCAAAAGAATGAATTCATTAGGCTCAAAAGGGTAGCAAAAGGGGAAGTTCTTCTAATTTGAGAGAGGATGATGAAAGATGGCCATTTTTCATCTCAAACATGACTGTGCAAACTTGAAGAACCATTTCTCAGAGAAAGTTCCTTTAAAGACATTTTGGACCTTTTAGTCACATGATGTTGTATTCAGTTTTCATTTTTCTTATTTTTTTTTAAAACATGCCTTAGTTCTCCTGTCTACTTTTTTTTTTACTTTACATACTTAGGCATACCCTGTGTTGGTTTGCCACTAACAAGAAATCACATGATGCTAAGGTTCAAGCTGCAAGGAATATTCTGCATTGATAAAGGATTCGAGTTCCCTGATGTCAAGATGATAGGAAGAACCAAGGATAGGGTCATGAAGGGTATCCAAAAATTACCTTGAGGAAAATCTTTGGGAAATAGTTTGAAATGGGAAAATTAAGGACAAAGAGGTCATGGTAGGGACACAAAAAACGTGTTGAGGAAAGCTTTTAGAGGTATCAAAATGAAAGGAAAGCAAGAAGGGACCAAGAGGTTGTAGTGGGGATGTAGGTTTATTTGGTTACATTATCCTCAAGCTGTGATTTTAAAAGCTTTCAATGTATGGGCTAATAGCTTGGGTTTTAGTTTGTTAAGAAAAAGGTGGATGTTTTTTTACCTCAATCTTGATACCATCAAATTATTGCTAATAGGACTCTAACAGAATATCATGTTTGCTTGGTTCCCAAAGGGTATATAAATTCTAAAAGATTGGTTCTTATCATTCCTAGCCTAAGTCAAGGCTTTTGTTCATTTGATGGTTCTAATGTGGTCATGTAGCATGGTTTAAAGCTGACTCCCTAAAGTTTTGGGACTTATGATTAGTCAATTTTATGCATAAAAACCTGAAAAACAATGAAGAATGCAAGCAATCACCAATGTTCTTGAGACTTTTAATATCATGCTTTCATCATATATGCAATTTCAATTTCAAAACATGTTAATTTCATGAAAAATGGCATTTTGAAGACAAAGGTTTTTCACATAAAGCATGATAAATTGAAATGCCTCTGCCATCTTAGGTTCATGCATCTTGTTTCATAATTGATCAAGATCTAGCTGCCTCACTTCAATCAATAGTTGCACTTTTCTCTTTACAGCCCCATATTCTTCTAAAGAATGACTGATGCACCCTTTATGATTCTGTAAGCAATGGTCCATAACCTTTTAGATAAGGTGGCTTTAGAGGTTCAGAGCAGATTAGGGCAACTAACCGATCTAGATAAGCTAGGGAAGTAATTTAGTGTATGATATTGGGATTGATTTTATAGGAGTTTTTTCATGACTACCCTGCTACCTTTTTTTAGCACTCTATAACCCTTTTGGTTGATAAGTTAGTCTAATCAAGGTCATAGATATTGATACTGAGTTGTATGTTGGAAGAGATGCCAGCGAGTAAAAACTCAACTATGAATTTGATGCAAGCTACCCTATGAGGGGTGAACCATTTGGCTTGTGGTATATGGATGGTGAAAGGTAAAATCCTTTGCCAACTACTTGTTCAAGGTTAAGGCTTAGACCTCTTTTCTTTCATCTGTAGGTATTTGCCTTCCTTTACTGTGGAGTAGTTCTTCTTTCCTAAATTTTTCGCTTTTGATTGCATTCTTGATCATTTCCCAGACATGATCAAATTAGCGAAATTCCTTATGGCATTCCCTATAAGCTTGTCATAAAAAGGGGTATGTAGTATCTTTATAAAGTATGTGGTCATCTCTTTCTTGTTTAATGATGGATATACTTATGCTACCTTTTCCCTCCACCTTTAGGCATATTGGTTGAAAGTTTCGGTAGGCTTTTTCTCCATGTTTTTCAAAGATAAACTATTGGGTACCCAATTAGAAATGTGTTTATACTAGTCCAAGAAGGCTCAGCAAGATCAACCAATGTTTAGATTTTAGTTTCTTCCATCTTATTGCACCACTGAGCTACTACCCTAGCTAAACTATCATGAAAGCAGTGAATTACAAGTTTCTTGCTCCTTTCATACCCGACCATCTTTTCATAATACATTCGAATATAGGCAATCGGACCTGTGGTCCTATTATACTATTTAAACTCGGTTACCTTGAACTTTGTTGGACTGATGAGGCTGGAAACCAGGCCTAAAGATCTAGCATCCATGATTCCAAATTTGTCATTCCCCTTGATTGCAGAGGTTGGAAACTAGGCCTAAAGATCTAGCATCTGTGATTCCAAATTTGTCATTCTCCTTAATTACACTGAGTCTTTTTCTATCTATTGGTATTTGATGAGGTCTTTTGTAGTTTCTAAAGGTTAGACACCTTTAGGTTCTTTTTGCTCCATAGGGTAATTTAGATCGAGCAATGATAAATAAGTTGGGAAATATTTAGTACTTGCTCTATAAAATTTAGGATGCGTTGGTGCTGCAGCCAGACTCATGCGGATAATCGGGTGTATTAATGGAATTGGTCTTATGTGAGGTTATTGCTGTTGGACCACTTCCTCTTGGATAGGTATTACTCTAGTGCCACCTGTTAGGTGATCTTTGGAATTTATGAACCTTTTTCTGATATCATTTACACTAGCTTGCCCATTTTCCTTTATGGAGGTTGATACCATCATCATCAACACAATTATCTGGGCTTCTAGTTCCTCATTCTTATGAAGCATGCACTCTTAATCTTCTTTATGAATGAGCAATAATCTCTCAATTCTAGCTGAATACTTGTCTCCCATGATTAACAATATCAATCTTCCTTTGATACCTCTTAAGGAAAAAAGAAGCTTCTTTTAGAAAAATTTTGGTACTCATGCAAGCCACCACTCTACACCTTTAAGTTCATGAATTAGGCATGGAAGTATGCATGCATGTATGCAAATGAGTGCAATGAGGATGTTAATGTAAAGTATGAAAAGATGTCATGAGCATGAAAATGTTATCATAGAAATTTTCTTTTAGGATTACAAAAAGTCTTAGTAGTGGTAGATGGAAGGTATGAGATACACCATGTTGCATCTCTATAGCACCGACCATGGTTGAATGGACGAATTATGCCCCATAACTTATCAAGGAAATATGACGCTAATGGGTCAAAGAGCCTATGGGCACTATGATGTTCATTGAGCATTGCCACTATGAATTGTCCCCATATGTTTGATGCAAGAAATGATGTACATGACTCAAACATGAAACAATAAGGCAGTACAGGGTTAGAAAATATAGGCAAAAGGAAGAGAAACAACAAAAATAAATCACAAAAATTGCCTTGATAGTAGGCAGTACAATGCCTAAGAGTCAAACACGATAATTGACAACAAACAGACAGCCTAACAATGTGTCCTGGTTAAAATCGCCTTGAGAAAGGTGACACGATAACTCACAAGGACAAGACTGACCAATAAAGTGGTGACATTCGTTCGTCAACATCTATGGCAAATATATGTTTAACCAATCATTTGGACAGCATGACAGCTTATTTTAGTAAGATGCAACTATATTAAGATGGCAATGCAGGTAATAACATTTGCTGTCATCACCCACTTATTAAAGAGGATTTACCATTAAACGTAACAGCATATCCTAAAAAAATGATCATGAATATAAAAATGACAAATGCAAGCAACAATGTTCACCCATCATCGCCCACATAACCATGGTATATAAAAGTAAAGGCAAGAAGTATTTCCCCTAATGATCCTTTTCTCTGGGTTATTTTAGCAGCAATCCGGTATGATTTAACATGGTTTAGCTCTTAGGGTTTAGTAAATAGGTTTAAGTTGATGCTTAATTTGGTATCCGAATCGCTCTTCCATTCGATAAATATAGATGAGGTACCTCATCCTAGGCCCATCACAAGTTTGGCAAAACGGGTTTGATTCGGTGGAAGTATTTCCTTATGCAAATGAGAAGAGGTACTCATGAGAGACATAGGTAAGTTACCTCTCGAAGGTCTTGCCATGCCTATGCAGAGGGTTACTCACGAAGGCGGATGGCTCACTTTCTCCTAACAATTAGGACACTAACCTCACCATGGTGTTTGGTGGGACTGTTGTGTAAATGTAAATGCATGGTGTGTCTTAGGGTAATTACTCCTATATTACCATACTTATTCAAATCAACATTCATTCAGGAACAGAGTAGTCCTTAACAATCATAAAACAAAGCCATCAAAAATAAAAAGTTAGAAAATAAAAAGAAAAGGGAATTAGATTTAAATAATAAATGAAAGTCAAAAAACTAAAGGATGCACAAGACATAGCTAGTCATAGGCCTAACTTTCTTAAGTTATCCTCAGTAGAGCTGCCAAGCTACATACCTACCTTTAAAACTTCAAATGATCCAAAGGGCTTAGCTTATTGGACTTTAAAAATGTATGATAGTGGTGGTGGTTGAGCCTTTGAGTTATCCCATGATCGGTATTTGGATTAGGCATAGGGGAGAGAGACCATCAAGCAAATCACTCATTCGAGTATTCTCAGATGGCCACAATGAAGTGGCCATACTTAGATTCACCATCAATCATTTTGGGCTAGGCAGGATCTGATGCCTATTGAAAACAATATTCGAAGTTACGAAACTCGAAACATCAATTTCAAGGTTTACAAAGTCCAAAGATCCGGTGGTTGGGTTTGGGAGTTAGTTACACGTAAAAAGGACTAGCACCCCCACGACGCCCAAAATTGATACCCACTAACTATGCCTCTCTTTGGTTTTGGCTTAATCAATTCCATTTGGTCATTATTTAGAAATAATCCCCTTTTTATGCATACATTTTGGTGGAAAATGTAAATTTGGTTTTGAAATAATATTTATACCACCTATGCACCGCATGAGGAGCATAGGGATTTTTGTGAAAATAGTTTTCAGATTAAATATCTGAAAAGTTGGGCACTAGAGAGATAACAACATGGAACATTATCGTATAAAGTTTATTAGAAAACAAAGTTTAGATATGCACGCACGGTAGTCACTACAAAAGGAAATATATTAGTAAGACAAGAAAGAATATAATAATATCATAAATGAGAAATACAAACAAAATAATGTAAAAATGAGGGACAATCAGAATGTATCTCATTATTGTCTTAGATCATTGAAGAATAACCAAGATGATAATTTAAAGACAAGTTTGGATTTAGGGTTTTTTGAGGGATGAAAAAAGGTTTTAATTAAAACAATACGGGGCATCCAGAAGAGAGAAAATTTTTGGATTTTGAGATAAAAGTAAGGTTAGAGTATTCCCTTGAAGAGGTGAGATTGAAGTATCCCCAAAGATAAAGTTATGAAAATACTTAGGAATAAAGAGAAAATTTGAGTTTTTTAATGAAAAACAGGGTTGGAGTATCCCCTTTGAGAAGTAGGGTTAGTGTATCCCCAAAGATAAAAAATTTTGATGATTTAAAAATAATTAGGAATCAGCAAAAAAATCTAAAAAAAAATTCAAGTTTCTTAAGGAAAATAGTGTTAGAGTATCCCCCCGGAGTAATGAGATTGGATTATCCCTAAAAATGCAAAATTTTGACATTTTAAAAGATAAGATTTTTATAGAAGGATTTTGAAAATAGAAACTGAAGATTTGTTTAAAATATATTTTTGTCTTAAGCCTTGATCCAAGTCTAAAGGGCTTGTGTTGCAAGGGAACCAATTAAATGCATTTTGACACATTCGAATGTCTCCATAAAAGAGATTCAAAAATCGGGTTAAAAATAAGGGCATAGCATTATGTTTCTCTTTTCCTAAATTTATTTTGGGTTCATCCGTAGGCTTTAGGGAGTGAATGAGGTATCGTCAGAAAGATTACTCGATAAGGTTGTAAAAATATTCCAAAAATCCTACAAAATCACTTTCTAGGTAAAGTTAATTTTTGAAATTAAGTCTGTCTCGACACTGGCAGCATATACAAGGGAAAAAACACATCAAACATTGAAAAATCATTTCGGGCTCATCCAAAATCGCTAAATCATGAAGAATACCTTTTTGACAAGGGAATTTCTTAAACTTTCTAGGAAAAATGTTCAAGAAGTTCAAAAAAATCATTTGGTAGGCTAAAACAACCTAATAAAAAACTATTCACTGATTCCAAGGGTTCCAAATAGCGAAGCTTCAAGAAATCATATTCCCTTCATCTGGAATGAACTGGGGGCTTATGAGAATGATTTTCCAAACCTAGACTATAATGTCGCTAGAGCAAAATAGGTGGCTATTTGATATTTTTAGGTTTCTTTAAGGATAAACTGGGTCTAGGATGTTTGAGCGTCCATGACAAAAGGAACAAGTAACATAGGCATTAAAAGTTCAGTCCATAATTCCAAAGTAGTTTAGGAAGATGAAACAACTTGTTAACCATGTCACTAGAGAGGGTATTAGACTCAAGATCAAAGCTTAATACTTTGACAAAAAATAGCATTTTATTTTCATGAATCTAGACCTGGGAGGTTTAGTTTGTCCCCAAGATTGGAGGACCAATTTAATCACAACATTAAGTCTGTGATAGTCCCCATTATTTGAAGGTAGCATAGTCTTAACTTGGGGTTTTTGATAAGTAAGAATTTTTATAATAAACAAGCATGCATTTTGACAAATAAATCATAATAAAATACAACATGTATAAAGATAAACAACTATTACAAATGCCAACACACAAAGATGACATTTTAACACGAAAAAGTTAACAAAATGCAAGGATGTGAAAAACAAGATGCATGGAAATGACGTGAACACATTTAAGTGAAGAAAAGCATGTGGGAGTTGTCAAGACAGTATTTTTATGTCATGAGAGTCCTAAAAATGCAAGAAAATGCATGAACATACTCAATGCATGTTATGAAAACATTTAAGCATGTGAAAATAGATGAAATATGATAGAGAATAAGAGACTATTTTGATGACAGAATGGAAGGGTAAAAGTTTGGCCTGCCAGGCAACATTAAGGCATCAAAAGAACATCAAGATCCTATGACTACCACAAGCAAGGCAACAATAATGCATGAGAGTCTTATGATGGTCATGGCAGTATAAATAGCTCACTAAAATGATGTGGATGAAAAAACCAGAAAATGTATGGAACAAGGTAGAGAAAGTATACCAAAACACGCTTGAACTTTTCCCTTTACTTGGAGCAGTTACTTTAAGCTCAGTTCCTTCCTTCTCTTTGCTATTATTTAGCAAGAAAAGGATGAAAAGAATAAGATTTCTGGTAATATTTTTGATGGTGAGGTGTTTTAAGGATGAAAATGTGTGAAAAGTTGAGTTTTTAAAGGTTTTCTAGTGGTAGGTTGGGGGAACTACGGGAATAGAAAAAGGTTGAGGGTGAATGCCAATGGAATAGTATTTTGAGAGAGTTTTGGTCTTAGAGAATGCTAGAGGTTTCTTGGGAATGGCTAGAAAAGTTTCCATTTTAGGGGGGGATGGCTAAAATCTATTTTTTAGGGGGAATGGTTGGAAGTCTCTTCTGCTAAACTAATTTTGGCCTCTTTTAAACTCAAGGTTCAGCCATTACTTTTGGGAGACAGATCAAGGGCATTTTTTATCTTTCATTCATGTACTAGGAGAAATCTCCAGCTAGTATGCTCACTTGGCCTTCTTCCTATTGGTTTTGCTATACAGAGTAGTGGGCAGAAAGGTTGCAACAGTCTGTGGCCAAAGATATTCCTGGCATGCCGAAGATATGCCTAGCATACCTTCTTACAACAATATATTTCATGAAAGTGTCTTTTGTCATTAGTTATTTGGCTCTAAAAATTGGTTTAAATCCAATCATAAACCCAAAGTCGAGGTCTAGAATGAATTATAATGATTTTTTTAGGGTAAAAAAAACATGTTTAAATTGAATTTTCAAAGACTAAAAAGTGGCTCGAACTAAGCAAAAATACTTTGGTGTATCGATACAAAACATTTTGTATCGATACATAAGGCAACTTTTACCCATGAGTATCGATACAATAAGGCGTGTATGGATACTAAGAGACAAAAATATTTCCAGTCTCAAGACTTAGAGGCCTGTATCAATACTTATGCTTGTGTATCGATACATTTTGCAAAAAATTACAACTTTAGCTACTGCCAGGGTCTGTATTGATACAAACATGCTAGGTATTGACACCATACCTTAGTTATCAATGCCAAACCCTCTTGCATTGATACTATATGCCAAATTTAAATTTTTGGCATCAAAAAAGCCTCGTATCAATACTTTGTGCACCAATATAACTTGCACATACCTGTGGCTCCCACAGTTACCTCACCTTGGTCACAAATAGTGAGAAATTCGTCCGCGTACTCATTTAAATGACTCTGATGACACCATGAAAAGTGGCATTTGATGCCTTATTTTACATTTTTCTTTAATACAGCCCATAGGCATTTTTCTTTAACATGGCACCCAGCAGTTGTCCCCAATTTATTTTTTTGATTCTATCATATTTTGCTTAGGTCCGAGGATGCCAAGAGTTAGCCCGAACAAAATGAGGCATTTACAATAATAATAATAATGTATAAGGTAAGATAAATAATAAAATAAAATAAATAAAGAATATAAACAAAATGCAATAATGAGCATAAAGAAAATAAATGAAATAAAATAACATAAAATGAGGTAATGCAAGTAAATAATTAAAATAAAATGAATTTAAATGGAAAATTATAAAGTAAAGTAAATTGCTTAAATTAAAATAACAAGAAAGAAAATAACAAGAATTTAAAAAGCAATTGTAATAATAATGAATGTAAAGTAAATACCATAATTTAAATAACATCAAGGCAATATTTTTACTCATGCTTGGCCACTAAAAAGGTTGGAAAACTTCAAGTCATCACCTAAGCCTGAGCTTAGGATTATCAAGGTCCTTAATGTAACAACTTAAAGTAAGCTTCCAACAAAATAAAGTGAACATTAAAGAAGGAGAATTTGCTCATGCTTGGACACCAAAAAGGCTAGAAAACCTTAGGCTCAAGTCACCATCTAAGTAATTACTTAGGATCATCAAGCTTTATACTATGGAAGTTAAATATAAAATAATATCGAAATTAAAATGAGCATAAAGTTTCTTGTTGCCAATGCCTACTCCTCGACCATTTTAGATTGGAAATCACCTATTCAATCAGTTAGAAGTCCCACAATGAAACCTCCATACCCATGGAAGAATCCAATAAGATTGAAAGAAGGATACAATCATTGAATCTATTACATCACACTATTCTTTAAATTTTTACACAGAAAGAAGGTATAAATTAAATGAATTATATTTACAATAACATAAATAAAATAATTTTTGCTTAAAGTTTGGCCTTAAATTGGTTTTTACATCATAGGCTCAAACATCATTAAGCGAATACTTATGATCATTAAGCTTTTAATGTAACAATTTAAAATAATCAACATGAATATTAAAGAAAGGAGTTTTGCTCATGCTTGGCCATTAAAAAGATTAGAAAACCTTTAATCCCAAGCAAATCACTTAAGTAAATGACTTAAGATCATAAAGTCTTCATAAAAAAGCAATAAAAATAAAGAAAAATGCTTGGAAAGGAAAAATATATAGGAGGAACATAAACAAAACTAAATAGAAGAGAGATAACGAAGATCAAAAGAAAAAGAACACGTAAAAATCTACTTGAAAATAAATTACAAGAATTTTTTGTTTTTCTCTCTTTTCTTGTCTCTTTTTTCTTTATTTTCTTCTTTTTTCTTGTTTTTTCTAGTGCCAAAAGATGATAATAGGGTGATATCCTCCCATATTTATAGGGATGGGAAGTGGCCAAAGTCTAGAAAATAGCCCTTAGCCAAATTGGTGGAAACAATTTTTTTATGCTTTTTCTTTCATTTCCTTATTCAATGCTTCTCTCATCTTTTGTAAGAAAAAATCCCTTCTATTCTTAGCTCTATGCCAAAAAAATTAATTAATTTTTTTATGCTTTGAAAAGTCTAAAACTTAAATCTACTAGTGGTAGTCGTAACAAGCCATTGGAAAATCCTCAATAAGTGAAAAGTACACACGACTTAAATATATGACAGAAATGATAAAATTCTTGATGATAGAGTGTTATCTCGATCGAGATTCTTTCTTTTGACATGATAGGAGCAACAAAGTATAGATTATCAATTCTTTATCATGGAAGAGAGACCTTTGGAAGAATCACTCATCTAACCGGTCTTGGATAGGCACCCTGAAATGGCCAACACTTGGAGTTGCCATGTCTTATTTGGTTAGGTATGATCGAACACCTATGGAAATTGACATTCCAAGTTACAAAACTCGAGACATCAATCCCCAAGTCTACACAGTCCATAGATTCATCAGTTAGATTCGAGAGTTAGTTATGCGCGATAAAGTATCACACATTCACGATGCCTGAAATCGATACCTTCCAGCTATGTTTTAAATGGATTTTGATTTTCTCGATTTTGACTTGTCATTATTTTGATATAATCCCCTTCTATGCATGAATTCATGTAAAATACTAAATACAAGTTTTGATGAAAATTTTAATCTCATATGCATCTTGAAGAGGTGAAAAACATTGAGATTTTTGACTAAAAATGATTTTTGGATCTAATTTTGAAAACTAAATATTTCGTGTC
>JBBYHM010372018.1:0-66437 GCA_038381775.1 Adansonia rubrostipa | reverse complement strand
GAGGCACCATTGGAAAGATAACTCAATGAGGATTAATATAACTCAATGAGGATTAATGTAAAAATATTCCAAAAATCACTTTCTAGGCTGAATTAATTTTTGAATTTCCACATGTCTCGACATTGGCAACATGTATAGGGTAAAGTTATGATCGACTTTGAAAAATCATTTCGGATTCATATGGCATTGTTAAAATGTGAATAATACCTTTTCGAAAAAGGAATTTCATAAACTTTATGGGAAAAATATTCAAGTGGTTGAAAAATGTTGTTTGTTAGGCTGACACAGCCCAAATAGTAAACTGCTCGTTAGATCTAGGGGTTCTAAAAAATGAAGATTCAAAAAATCGTAACTATTTGATCCGAGATGATATGAAGATAAATAAGATATCGTTGGAAAAGTAATTTGAAACCCTTCAAGGGAAAATACCAATACATGACAAATAAGCCATTTTTTATTTTTAAATAATCTTTCAAAACCAGACCACTATGCTGTTAGAACAAAATAAAAGAGGTGTTCGATATTTTTGGTTTTTTAATGGGTTAAGCTCAGGCCATGGATGCTCGAACATCTGTAACTGAGATGAGGGGTTGACATGGGCATAATAGTTTATTCCACTGTCCCAGAGTAGTTTGGGATGATGGAACAACCTGTTGACCATGCCATCATGAGGGTATTTGGCTAAGGACTAAGGATTCACATTTTTTAACTAAAAGATTTCATTTCATTTTTTGAAAACCAGTATTCTTATATGTATTCTTCCATGAATCCAGAATTGAATACTTTTTTTACCCCCAAGGTTGGAAAACCAACTTCATAAAAATCTTAAGCCCATATTATTCTCTCTGTATGAGAGATTGCATTTGCCTAACTTGGGGATTTTTTTTTAAATCAGGTTTTCTAGCATTCAAACAAGCATCTCAACACAAGCAAGTGCCATAAACGTAATATTGAACATGGAGAACATATATGAACAAGCAAAGATGACATTTTTCATAAAAAAGATAAAAACAATGCATGGAGATGATATATAAATGCATGAATATACTTAGGATGAACATGCTAAAAAAGGCATTTTTACTTCATGGAACCTATTAAGTTGTATGGGCATACTTATGGCATGTTAAGATGCATGCTTTAAGCATGAGATGTAAATGTGAATGTGGAAGGAACATGGCAAGGTCACATGGACAGAGGCTGTTATGTTGATGAAAATGCAAACTAACATGCTTAGTTGACCAAACAACATGTAGGCACCAAGAAAACATCAAGATCCTAAACTATCGCAACCAAAGAAACAAAAACGCATGGTAGTCCTAGAGTGGCCATAAAAGCATAAAAAGTGTTTACTAAGATGATGTTAATGACAAAACAGAAAATATCAAGATCAAGGTAGAGGGGATATACCAAAAACTTAAACTTCCCTTTTTCTCGAAGCAGTGGCTATAAGCTTAATTTTTTCCTTCTCTTTGTTATTATTTAGCAAGAAAAGGATGAAAGGAAATAGCTTTCTAGTGGTATGGTTGATGATGAGGCTTTTTAAGGATCAAAATCTGTGGAAAGTTAATTTTTAAAGGTTTTCCAATGGTGGTTTAGGGTAGCTATAGGAATAGTGTATGGAAGTCAATGAAACAGTGTTCTTAGAAGTGTTTCTAGGGCTGAGAATAGTTGAAGGATTTGTGGGGATGGGTAAAGAGTTTTCTCAGATTGCTAAAGAGTTTTTTTAATAGTTGGGGGCCCTTTTTTTTTTAGGTAGCTGGTTCTCTTTATCTTTATGCTCAGCCAATGGCTTTAGGAGATAGACCAATGGCATTGTTGGTTTTTTTCTCTACCCAAGGAGACATTCAAGTAGCATGCTTAGTCTGCCTCCCCATTGCTATTGGTTCTACCCTGCTGAAAAACTAATCAGAAAAGCTACAACAACCTCTTAACTGTTGATATGCTTGCCACCCTCTTTACCACCATATCTCTTGTGAAAGTGACATTTGGCATTGGTTGCTGAGGCCTTAAACTTGTTTAAATCCGATCATTGGCCTAAAGCCAAGGTTTGTAATGCTTTATGATGGTTTCTTGGTGCTAAAAACATGTTTGAATCAGATTTTTGAAGGTTGAAAAATGGTCTGAGCAAAGCAAAATGCCCTATTGTATCAATACAAAGCATGTTGTATCGATACACAAGGCAGTTTTTTTTTAGTATTAATACAAAGAGGTGTGTATCGATACTAAAAACAAAAAATATTTCCAGCCTTGAGACTTTAGAGCCCTGTATCGATACTTCATGGACTTGTATCGATACTCATGCTTGTGTATCAATACATTTCACCAAAAATCATAACTTTAGCCACTGCCAAGACCTGTATCGATACAATCATGCTAGGTATTGATACCACACCTTAGGTATCGATACCAAACCTTCATGTATCGATACTACACATGAAAATTTAAAATTTTGGTAATGTGAAAGCCTCGTGATAGTGTTTAAGCACCCATATAACCTGCATATACCTTAGGTTCCTTGAGTTGTCTTATCTTGGTCACAAAGAGATGAAAATTGGCTCGTGTACTCACTTGAACGACTCAATGACACCCTAAAAATAACCTTTGATGCCTCATTTTTGCATTTTTCTTTAAGGTGGTCCATAGGCATCTTAGACCTTCCTAAAAAAACTTTATCACTGGGCCCCTAACTTTATTTCTATTTTTTTTATTTTGCCACCTTTTACCTAACTCCTAAGATACCAAAAACTGGTCTGGACAAAATGAGGTGTCTATAGGTAATGATTAGGGTACCTTGTCATTTTTTAAAACTGAAAGAACAATACAAGAACCTATTTATATGTCCAACTCGATCCTCATGTATTAAACTGTTAGGGCCTTATCTCGTTAGAGCCATACCCTATTTTAGTGGTTACCAAATTAGGTACACATGAAGGAACATTTTTTACCCTTTTCTTTTACATTTTATGCTCTAAGCATTTAAATTAGGCAAGGATGATTGAACATCATCATTTATGGTAACATTTTTATTTCACCTTAGAAAGTGATGTCATTATTTTAATTTAGATATCAAGAGATGATAAGCAAACATCCTCACTTATAATGTGATTACTTTTTTTTTCCTTGCAAGCCATTGTGCGACCTTAACTACATAGTTTAGACATATAGGTTGGGTGATGATGTATGATAAGGCCTTTTCATTTGCCTTAGTAGTCATCATAACAACCTAAAAGGTTCGCTTGGGGCAAAATATTTTCTTGCATTAATTCTTTATTTTTGGTGCTAACCATTTTTCTTTCATACATAAGGCAATGAGAAACGAACATTGTGCCACCCATAGTAGGATTGACATTTTTCCTTAAGGGCATAATGAAGTTTTTATCAAATTTAAGAGTTCTCTAAAAGAATTTTCTTTCTCAAATCAAAAGTTTTAGGACAATCAAATGTTGTTGACCATGGAAGATGAATTTTAGCAGGTCTAGAAAGGATGGAGTCAAACCATTGTAAGTCGCAGGAAAGATTATAAAACAATAAAAGAAGATGTAATCAAAAATTTTAAAATTGAGGGAAATAATGACTGCTGGGGCAAAGAGTTTGAAAATTTAAATTCAGAAGATCAAGAGAATAGCCATATATTACTGTCAGCTCATCTGAGCGGGATGGCAACCATCGATGGAAATAATGACCACTATAGGGGAAAAATTTTAAAATTTAAATTCAAAAAATCAAGGGAATAACTCTAATACTACTATCGACTCATTTAGGGTAGAAAGGTAACCCTTATTTTGAAAAGCTCTTGTCTCTAAACTAACATCATCTTGTGAGGTATGCATGTTAAGTGAAAAAGCTAATATTTTGAAAAACATGATGATGAAAAATCTTAAGGATACTAATAATTAATTTGAAAATAAGCTTGTATCTTTGCACTCATTTGCTTATAAATAAACCATGATCATTTTAAAAACCTAATACTTTAGGTTTCCTTGGTTTGTGTTTCCTTGGTTTTGACTTTGTCATTTTTGGATATAATCCTTTTTTGTGCATGAGTTTTGTATAAAGTGATAAATCCAAATTTTTACAAAAAATTTAAATCTCATGTACACCCTAGAAAGGTGGAGAACATAGAGATTTTTTACTAAAGATGATCCCCGGATATAATTTTGAAAAATTGAATATTATATACACCAGATTTTGTTCAGGTCCCTTTTTTTATAGTCAATATTCGAGATCAAAAACTTAGCAACCAACCTCATCGAGGGTAACCTCCTCTAAATAACCTCTATATTTTCAACACCTTTTAAGTCATACTTAAATGACTGCATGTGCAGATGGCAAAAAAAAGTGCCATTTTGCGCTTTAATTTTAGATATACAGGACAAATATTTAGGAGAAAATTGTTTTAGAATATTTCTTGTCAAATTTTGGAAATCCATTTTTGTGAATAATATTACGGTCAAATTTACCATTTTTAGGGTTTGTTTGAGAATTTTTCGTAAAATTTAGGAAGTAGAATATCGTATATTTTTATCATTACCTATGTGGTATTTATGTCTATACGCCCTCCAAAAAATAAAAAATATTTAAAAAAATTCATATTGGCAATTTTCAGCATGAGGTATCCAGTTGAAAGTTTTAGGATCTAAGTTTGAATTTTTCATAATACCGTGAGTGTTATATTCATAAAATTTTTCAAAATTATTCTAGAGTTTAGATTTTAATCTTTATCATTTTCATAAATTAATATGTTAATTAATGTGTTGAATAAAATTTATTTTTATAAAATTTGAACTTATTTTTATAAATTTCCTGTTTTAAATGTACGAAGTTTTTTTACTTTGTAAATTTTTTGACAAGACTTTTTCTAGTTTATAATTTTTAAAATTCTTTAAATATTATTATTTAATTCACATTAAATTATTTTTTCAAAATTCAATTTATTTTATGAGTTTTGTATTTTTTTACATATAAAAATTTTTTCGATAAGATTTTTCTCATAAAATTTTACTAGCTTGCAATTTTAATGATTTTTTTCTTGGACATTAAATTTTTTTTGTTATTGGATTAAATTAAATTAATCATATGAAATTTCAATTCAAATACATAATTTTTTATTTTTACAATTTTATTTTCTAATAAATTTTTATGGTATAATTTTACATATTATATAAATATCTACTAAAAAATTATGTAGAGCTTAATAATGTCATAGGTGACACATGCCATTAAATGACAAATTTAATTAATTTAAATTAAATAAAATTAAAAAGTAATAATTACAAAATAAGAATAAAAAAATAAAAAAGTTTCTAGGAAATTTCTAAAACATTTTTGGCCAAGGGTTACTTATTTCAGCCTTTGGCCGATCCTTCCTCGATAAATAGGGGAATGTTATTTTCAAATGGAGCTTTGGTCACATATAAGAAAACTCTAAAAAAAACACTAAAAGAATAAAAATTTCATAATTTATAAGTTCTTTTAAGTCAGAATTCTCACCAAAATCTTTCATTTTTTCTTAATTTCACCCTTGACTCTTCATTTTTTGTGAGTCAAAATCATGTTAAAGTTTATAGATTTCCATCCATATTGAAAGGCTAAACATTTTGACAAATGAAAAATTTTCTATATATTTGTTGTTATATTTAATTTCTTAGTTAAAGCTTGATTTTTTTTCATGAAATTTTGTTGTTGTTGATGTGGTATTAATTTTGTTGTATATATATATTTATGTTTATATTGTTTTTCTTAATATTTTCATGTTAATATATTGATAAATGTATTAATATATTAATATATTTATATTTTATAAATTTATTTTTATATTTAAGTTTGATGATATTTATTCATGGTTATTTTTATGATTTTGTGTTAGAAAATATTGGTGAAAGTTTGTTTTTCACCTTGGCCAAATTTAATAGGAAGTTTTGATGTGATGATTTTATTTTTTGATTATTTTGTAATATTAGGAAATATAGGGACTAAATTGTAAGAAGCCCAAAAAAATTTTTAGGCTATTCTTTCTTTAGCTGAAACTCTTTAGCACCATAGAAAGAGTGTTTTATGCATTTTTAAACATGTTATAGGTATTTTTCACATTTTAGGGAACTAAACGCAATTTTATAAAGTTTAGGGAAAATTTTGCAAAAAGTTGAAAAATTTTATTTCAAAGCGAATTGTGCTTGGCCAAATCTTCATAAGTATGTTTGTTGTGTTTTACATGTTGATTTTCATATGTTTGATGATTTTTATGGTGTTTTCCATGTGGGGATCAAATTGTACAACTAAAAAATGTTTAGGGACTAGTTTGTAAAAAGTTAAAAATTTTATTTCAATGCCAACGGTGATTGGTCGAATCTTCATAAGTATGCTTGTGTTTTACATGTTGATTTTCACATATTGGATGCTTTTTTGTGGTGGTTTTCCATGTAGGGATCAAATTCCAAAATTATAATAATTTATGACCATATAGCAAATCTTTGCATTAGGGGCAAAATTATCTTTTTAGTCATGTTGAAATATTTGTAACATCCCTTTGGTCTTTCGAAGAGGTGTAGAAATTATTAAAACTTTTTGCATCTTTTTGGTTTTCCACTAGGGTATGAAATGTAATTTTCAAAAGTTTAAGGGCTTACTTGTAATTTTTACATTTTAAGCCAATTTTAGTACTTTAATTGCCGTATTAAGGGTAAAATAATCATTTCTTCTCATATTAGTGCGCATTAAGGTATTGAGATACTTTCACATCGAAGGTATACCTTACGGGTATTTTGATAATTTTTTTTACAACTGAGTCATGGGTAGTCGCCAGCATGATTTTATGCCAAAAGTGTGTATTTAGGATAGGTTCGTCATTTCATGATCATATTAGTGTCTGTTAAGGTATCGAGATCTATCATGTAGAATGTATACTCTAGGGGTATTTTGATAATTTTCCTAGAACTTAGTCCGATATAGTCACTGGGATGTTTTTATGCCAAAGGTACATACTTAGGATATGTTTACCCTTTTTACAATTATTTTGAGTCTATTAGGGTTACTAAGATACTTTTATATCGAAGGTATACCCCGAAGTCATTTAATAATTTTACGTTAGAACCAAGTCCTATGTAATTACTAGAATACTCTCATATCGAAAGTATACGTTAGGAAAAAGTTTAACATGTTAGATTGTTTTTGGATCTTAGGATACCTTGTTAACATTTAATAAAATCGAATATTTTAAAGAAATTAAGGCAATGTCTTTGAGTTAAAATAGTAAGTAAAAAATTTCTCTCAATATATAAGGGGATTTTATGAATTATTTTGATAATGGATTTTTTCAATTTCCATAAAAATAAAACCTTTTGTATTCCACTGACTTTCTAGTAGCGTATAAAAGATATTTTGATTTTTAAAACCTTCCATAATCTATCGGCTCTCCAGTAGGTTAAAATAGAAAATGATAAAAATTTTTGTGTTCTCTTTGTTCTCCAAAAGGGTATGAAAGATATTATGATTTCCAAAAATAATAAATCATGAATTTCTTGGAATAATAAATTTGTTTAAAAAAATATTATGTATGGGAATTATAGTTAAATATTAAATATTGAAACCAAACAAAAATCAAAATTTAAATTAACGCATGATTAATAAGATGCCGATTCTTGCGCATCACGAGAGGATTAATCCTTATTCATGATTGTAACTAACTCTCGAACCCTTTTATGTGATCTTTGGTATGAGTGCAGACCTCAAAGTTTATTTTTACGAGTTTCATAACCCTAAAATATAAACTCTAATAGGTACCAATCTTCGACAAGACACTCTAGAATAAATGGTTGTTTCATAATGGCTACTTAGAGTTAAGTCGACGAAGCGATTCATCTCAACAACTTAGTCCTCAAACGTGACAAATAAAGATTACTAATAATGACATGTGCCTCGAATGAAAGAAAAGTAATGATATATAGATATATATAGAAAAAAAAGGTACATATGCCATTTTAGTCAGGCTGGCCAAGATTCGTATTTGGGCTATGTTGCAATAGCTTGGTGACTCACTGGGACAATTATAGAGTCAGGGCTAAAATTAATAACGTGTCAAATAAAATTTGATTAATTTGATTTCAATCAATATTTAATTATAATTCTTGAAATTTCTAAAAATATTTCTTTTTCTTTTGTACTAATTCATTTTTGTGTTTCTATTTTTTCAGGGATTTAGGATAAGGGTTTTATTTTAATGATATCTCACAAGAAAGGTTTATTTATCCCTTCACACCCACTGAGCCCACGTGCAGTAGTTTCTTTTTTAGATCTCTAAAAGAGGCATAGATACGTAATATTTTAAGTGAAGGTGAAGTAGCTCTGCCTTTTGAGGTACTAGCCTCTATCTGGGCTTATCAAAAGCCTACCGGGTGTAGACTACTATGCCTGTCTGAGGTGTTAGCCTCATTGCAGGCATAGAAGATACTCTTAATCTAATTAAACCTTTTACAGTATAAAACCTTGATGGGTAAGGATAGGGTACCTCCTTAATCCATTGGGCTCCGAGAGCGATTCAAGAACTAATTTAAAGATCTAACTTAAACCTCATATAGTGAACCTTAGTGACCTCCCAGTTGAAACCATGCACGATTTTGGATGCCATAAAAAATTAAGGATACACGAAGGGATAAATATAGCTTTCTCTTTCTTATCTTTTTTATTTGATTATTTGTGTTTGTTTACATGATTTGTTGTTGTATTATTTCTTCTTGTTGGATTTTATTATTATTTGGATTTATTATTTCTTATGGATACTAACTTATCTATTCTTTTCTTGATACATTTTTCATCTCCATATAGGGACGCTTGCTTTAGACTTGAATTTTAGTTTAGTTAAATTTTTCATTAGATTTCATGGCTAAATGAGCACATGTGATGGTTATTTCTAAAACATTCGAGGAGGTTCATGATGAATCCGATTTAGCTAGAAAAATTATGGGGATTACATATCGAAGAGTCATGTATCAGAGTTGCTAAAAATTACACGTCTATGTCTCCATCAGAATAATTTAAAAGAATTGGCAGAGATATGGGATTAATAGGGAAACACTAAGCAGACCTGATTTATTAAGATACATGGACAGATCACACTTCTCATTAAAGTACAATTTGATGAGCAGTTAGTTTGAGTTATGATTGAGTTTTGGATGGAAGAGATCTCAACCTTGCTCGGACTTGGACCTTTGGACGCTAAGCCTATTTATTGCAAAAAATTTAACCTGGCTAGCTTTCATAAGAAGTTAAGTGAAGTTTTTTATTTAAACTTGGAGATAGGTCATCATTTTATCAAGCAAAAAGGGAACACTAGTGTTTTTCATGGTAGTTTCTGAAGGTATACAACTAAAAATGCTTTGACATTGAAAATATGCTTGATGCTTTCACCTTAGCCATATATGGTTTGCTTTTACTCCTGAGGATTTTAGGGCATGTAGAGGCAGTAGTTGTAGACTTCTTTAGTTGGTTAAAAAGAAATATGCATCTGACCTCAGCTATTCTAGCATAAATGATCAGAGCATTTAACACATGCAAAAAAAGAGGCCAAGGTAGAATCTTTGAGAGTGCTTTGCTATTGCATATTTAGGGCCGAAGTCATTTATGAGGTGACAATGTCAAGAATATCAAACCCTATTTCCCTCATTGTATCCCTTTTCAAGAGTTTATTAAGAAATAGTGGCCCAATTTAGGAAGCAAGAATCCATAGGTTCAATTATTGAAGAATTTGTCTCATGATGATATAACCTGGGAAGTATTTCAGTTCTCCTCGAAACCTTTTGTTTATCGATGTGGTAAGCTACCTTTTGTGCCTTTACTTGGTATATGGGGCATTATGGGCTATGCAACTTTATTGGTCTAGAGATAGTATAGTTTACGACAATTCATTTTTATGACTTCAAACATAGCTAGCATGGATCTGGCATATCAAGGTGAGGATAACAGAAAAACACTTTAGGCAAATGTTGTGCATTAATGGGAGAGATATGAGTCTAGGTTACGAGCATATACATATCAAATAGGAAAGGCTATGATGTTTAGAGAAAAGTCTGTGGATGTGATTTGATTATTCCTGACACTAATAGGGCCACTGTTCAAGTATATATCCAACCAAAACCTATCATGTCTTCTGAGGTTGATTTAGTTAAAAAAGAAGCCATTAAAGAAAAGGCAAGAATGAATAAGGAGGATAAAATACTTTAAGAAGAAGTTGCTTTTCTGAGAATGAATATGGAAATGAAATGGAAAGAAATGGAGAGAATGGAGGAAAAGTATAATCTAATGAAGAATGATTGGATCGAGCAAAACAAGAAATGAAAGCTTGCTAGGATATCTAGGGGCTTCTGTGAGACTTCCAAGGGAATGATGGAAGAAATGCATAAGCTTCATGAACAAAAGCAAAAGATACATAGCGACACTCATCTTTAAGTATGGAGATCCATAGAAGGAAATGAATGATTTAGGGCCACCTTTGATGAAGAATGAGAAAGAACATCTGGATTGCTTCAAGAGAGGGAAATTCTTGTAATGACTATTGAGGAAATAAAGCAGGGGCTACATTAGCAAGAGCAAACCTAGATGCCTGGGTTACACTTATCAAGCGATGAATGTATATTGGAATGATAAATTGTGGCAAGCTGAGAATGAAAGTGAAAGATAGATGGGCAATTTCTTTGGTCAACAGTTCTATATGATCATCTTATGAAACAGATTCATTCAACAATTATTCAAGCAAGAAAAATGCTAGAAGAAATCCACATCCTGAGGAGTTGGGTTAATCTAGTTATAGAATACGGGCCTATTGCACTTGCATTTTAGGGTGAGCTCAGTGATAGTATAACCAAGTTAGGATTTTCCTTAGATTTAATCCTTACATGATCAACAATGTGTAATTTGTTAGAAAATTAATGAAAATTTATGAGTTTGAAATCTTTTAACAGAACAAGCATTCCTACAATCGCATTCATACATTCATACCATATACATATTCATTATACATTTATATACATACATTCATTAATAAATACAAGCTCAACTTAATAAAATTTAGACTTTTCCTTTTAAGGTTTCAACATTGCTAATTTAGAGAGAGCCACTAAACAACCACCTACCTATTGCTATTATACTCAATCTAAAGCAAGAGAAATGGTTGAGAACTAGTTAGCAAGATTAGAAAGATTGGAAGAAAGTTAGTAGCAATCTCAAGAGGCCATGATTAAAAGACAAGAAGAATTGCAAGCCTATATCATAAAATTAATGGAGTTGGTCATGGTAAGAGAGTCAGCTCGCCAGCAACTAAAAGGTATTAATGATATTTCTACTAGGACATCTGAGGGGATTTAACCTGAAACACCACCAAAAATGTTTAAGAAATCCAAACCCTAAATACATAAAATGTACAACAAAATGTTCCTTGAATTATACCATCCTTAGTTATTGTTATCAACCCAAATGCTTTATCGTAAAGGGTAGATGCACGAGATACACTCGAATGACAAGAATCAATAACTCCTGTTCCTGACGAAGAAGAAAAATATAAGTAGAAAGGCAAAACTAAAGCAAGAATTGAAAAAAATTGTAGTTTCTTAAAAGGAGACTTAAGGCAATAGAAAAAGATGAGCTTTATACTAGCGTAGATGTTGAAGACCTTAGTTTAGTACTAGATTTGGTCCTCCCACTAAAATTTAAGATGCTGAAGCTCGAGAAATACAAGGGCATCCACAAGCCCACATTAAGATGTTTATCTAAAAAATGACAGGACATTCTCATGATGACAAACTTCTTATCCATTACTTTCAAGAAAGTTTGATGGGCTCAACATTAAACTGGTATAATAGTTTAACTCATAATCAAATTCAAGGCTAGCTTACCTTGGCTAATGATTTGTCTAACAATATGAACACATGACTAAATGGGTATTTGATAGATTAACTTTTAGAATATAGAGAAAAGGCCCACAGAATCTTTCAAAGAATATGCCCAGAGATGGAAGGATGTGGCTTATCAGGTGTAACCTCTATTAACTAAGAAAAAAACAACCATGTTATTTGTAGGGACCTTATGTCCTCTTTACTATGACAAGCTAGTAGGAATGCAACTAAGAATTACTTTGACCTTATCATTTTTAGGGAAATGATTGAAGCTGATATAAAGGCTGGGAAGATTATGATATGTGAATCTTTTGCTAAAAAGACCAAACTTGATAAAAAAAAGGAAAAAGCTTTATTTGCTAATTATGTTAGCCAACCATTCCATCTAGAAAATTGCCTTTTTTATTAAGCCAAGAAAAACAATCTTAAAACCCATATTCTTTTAATTCCTAACTTTTTGTTTTGTCAACACCATAAATTACCACCCCAAATTCTCCTCAAAAGCAACTAAGACCTAATCCTAATTAATCAACCTAAAGAACCAACTAATCCAGACCTTATTACTAGCATTTATTTTATTTTTACAAAGAAATATTTGATAAACTTTATGAGGCTCGATTAGTGGCTCTGTTTTTTACCAATACATAAAAAGGCAACTTTCCAACTTGGTATGACCCAAATGCATTGCAAATATCATGTGGTAGTAGGTCATTCAATTGAAAATTGCCCTGCTTTAAAAAAAAGGTCTAGAGTTTCCTTAAAAATGGTGCTTTTAAATTTGACAATGGCCTTGGACTTAATCTTATAGCGAATCTTCTACCAAACCATCTTGAACCTAGAGTCAATGCCATAACCACTGAGGAAGAGTGACCATTGAAAAAAGATATCAGAGAAGTTGAGACCTCAATGGAAAAAGTTTGGATGATTTTGATTGAAGGCTTAATCCTTAGTTAGAATCATAAATATATCAATTGCCAATCATATTCTAGTCTAAACTTTTACAAGTTTCATGCACTCATAGGCATAACTTACAAAATTATTCAGATTTTTTTTACCTTAATTCAAAGGGTGATAGACAAAAGAGAAAATTGAATTTTATACAGAAGTTGTTCGAAAGGAAGAAAAATCAATTAATATGATTGGTAAAAGGCCATTGTAGCCACCCTATAGTGTTGGTCACCTTTTTAGTATTTATTAAAATCAATCAAAATTTGCACCCCCTAAAAACAAAACTGTCTCAAATTTTATCATTCAGATTCAAGCACATTTTTTGTATAAGGATAACAAATAGCTATCATAGTGGTATGATGTTGAAGTTATAACTTTAAAAGCTTTTACGGGTTAATTAGTGGGGGTTAACATTACAAGGGTCAATCATGTAACTTGAAGTGGTCGTGTTTACAGACCAGAAACCAGTGAAGCAGTTGCCAAAACCAAAATGAAAGGACAAACATCTAGAAAGGTGGTAGCTACTAAAGGCAGTCTTGTAGAAATTCAAAAACCTATTAAGGGAAAAAAACTATTGAATTTCTAATGTTCATAAAGCACAGTGAGTACAGTATTGTAGAGCAACTAAAGCAGCAGCCAACAAATTTCTTTGTTAGCCTTACTGCTCAGTTTAGAAGCATATCCAAATGCTATGCTAAAACTACTTAATCAGGCTTATGTCCCGCAAGATATTTCCACCAATAAGATGGATTTTCTAGTAGACAACATCATTTTAGATAATTTCATTTGCTTCAGTGATGATGAAACTCCACCATAGGGAGTTATCTCTACACGAGCTCTTCATATAATGACCTATTGTCATGGGACCACATTACTTAAGGTGCTTATTGATAACAGGTCAGCCTTGAACATTATGCCATTGATTACTTTACCCCGTCTACCAGTGGACATTAGTCAGATTAAGAATAGTCAAATAATGGTTAAAGCTTTTGATGGAATGAAAAAGAAAAATTAAAAACACTATTTCCATTACATTGAATATTAGTCTATGTCCTTTTGAGATCGAATTTCACATATCGACATAATTCTTGCATACAATTATTTGTTGAGACAACCATAGATCCATTCTACCAGTGTTGTATCTTCATCCGTTCAGCAAAAAGTTAAATTTATAGTGGATGACTAATTGGTTAGTATATTGGAGGAGAAAGATATAATCGCTATGACTTAGATTGAAGCCCCATATGTTGAAGTCAATGTTGAAGCATAAGAGTGCTCATTTGGGGCATTTGAAATTGTCAATGCTACTTTGGATGCAGAAGGACCTCTACTTCTAAAGCCTCAGCTCTCTAAAAGCATTTATGTAGGTTTGAAACTTATAGTAGAGGAAGGTGCCAAAGCAACAAAAAGGCTTGAAAAACACTTACAAAGATAAGTTGATCTATTCAAGTAAGTAGGAAAAGAGACAAGTATGGATTAGGCTTCAAGCTTGAATCAAATCAAAAGAAAAAATTAGAGAGAAGAGCTAGAAAAAATACTTGAGTCTAAATTCAATTCTTAGCTCTTCCCTCAAAGAAATTTTCTGTTATGGAGGGGTCATTAATCCAGCAACTCAAGGTAAAGAAATAAAGGATAATGTGATGGTGATCATACTGGCTTTTAAAAATTTTTAAGTGAATTTTACTGAGCCCAGCGATAAAGAGCTAAAGGATGATCATGGAATCTATCCTTACCCTCTTGGTATGTTTAGAGAATTGGACTATTATTGAGAAAAACTATAGTGTTTAGGCTTAACCCAAAGCATTTCTAAGACTTATTTTGTTTGTTTTAGCCCACAACATATAAGGATCATTTTATAAAGGGCTTAAAAATGTATCATCATTTTTAAAAATGAAATGCATTAACTTTTTGTGTATATTTAACTTTTTTCATACTAATAATCTTCTTTTCTTCTACATACACATACATAAATCACCCTATATTTTCTTGTTTGCCCATTCTTGTTCGTGTTTACTTTTATAGATCTTTCAATCAAAAAGGAACGGATAATTTTATTCAAAATTTAGAGGTTGATTTTAAACGATCAATTTGCTTAAACAACGATGATCTCGAGGAAGACTTGACGATTACACTCTCTCTTCTAATTTGATGGAACTAATTGAGCAAGAAGATAGGTGAATAATGCCCCACAAGGAACCCACATAGGTTATAAACTTAGGAGATGATGACAAAAGAAAAAAGGTTAGAATAGGAACTATTATCATGCCCACCATCAATGAAGCACTGATAAGTTTACTTCAAGAATTCCATGATGTTTTTGCATGGTCGTATGAGGGTATGCTAAGTTTAGATTCAGAAGTAACAGTCCATAACTTACCTTTGAAACCAGTATGCAAGCTGGTTCAATAGAAGTTGAGGAGGATAAAGCCTAAAATGTTGTTAAAAATCAAAGAAAAGGTGAATAAATAGTTTGATGCTAGATTTCTTAAAGTAGCAAAGTATCTAAAATGGGTTGCTAATATTGTCTTCATTCTTAAAAAATATGGAAGAGCTAGAATGTGCATAGACTATCAGGATTTGAATCGAGCAAGCCTAATGGATAATTTTTCTTTCCCTCATATTGACCCATTGGTTGACAACATTGTAAAGAAGTGTCTCTTTTCTTTCATGGATGGATTCTTAGGTTATAATCAAATTAAAATAACATTTGAAGACATGGAAAAAACCATATTTGTCAATGTTTAGGGTATATTTTGTTAATGCCATTCAGATAAAAGAATGCTGGGGTAACTTATCAAAGGCAACGGTCACTTTATTCTATGATATGATGTATAAAGAAATTGAAGTATATGCGGAAGATACGATTGCTAAGTCCTGCAAGAGGAGAGGCATGTCATAAAGTTGTGAAAATTGTTTAAAAGACTAAGAAAATATCAATTAATGTTGAATCCAACAAAATGTACCTTTAGTGCAAGATTAGGGAAGCTATTACACTTTATTGTAAGTGAAAAAGGGATTGAAGTTGATCCTAATAAGATTAAAGTCATTTAGGAGTTGCCTCCTCCGTGCACTCAAAAGGATGTAAGAAGGGAGATTGAACTATATTGCTCATTTTATTTCCCAGTTCATAGGTAAATGAGAGCTAATTTTTTAACTTCTCTGGAAACACAATTCGAGAGAATAAAATGAGGATTGCCAAATGGCATTCGAGAAAGTGAAACAATATTTGGCAAATCCTCTAGTTCTAGTACCACCAATCCTCAACCATCCTTTCATATTATATCGTTAAGTGTTTGAGCAAACAATAAGATATGTTTTGGGGCAACATGATGAAATCGACAAGAAAAAAGGGTAATTTATTACCTCAGTAAGAAATTTTTGGAATATGAGGTAAATTATTCTCAAATACATAAAACATGTTGTGCCCTATTTGGATTGCAACAAGGCTCAGGCAGTATAGCTATATTAGACTACTTGGTTAATCACAAAGATAAATTTGATCAAGTATCTTTTTGAAGCACCAGCGTTGTCTAGGATAATAGCAAGATGGGAAGTCTTATTATCAAAATATAATATAGTTTATATGAGCCCAAAAGCTATTAAAGGAAGTATCATTGCTGAATTCTTACTAAGCTAAGCCCTTGATGATTATCAGCCTCTAGATTTTGATTTTCTTGATGAAACCTTGATGAGTATCTCTGTTGAAAAAAAAGATGATCAATCAGAGGAACCAGTATATAAGATGTACTTCGATGATCCTCAAACACTCTATCCCCAGAAGAAGACTGTTATCCTTTCACTATCAAGTTAGATTTTGATTGTACAAATGATGTGGCAAAATATGAGGCATGTGTTGGAGGACTTCGCACAACTATTAAAAGAAATGTTAGAGTATTGAAAGTTTATACAGATTTAGCTTTGGTAATTTATCAGCTATGTGGGGAATGAGAAACTCAAGATTAAAGGTTGACACAATATACAAAGTTAATTCTTGAACTATTACAAGAGTTTACAAAAATAGATTTCATTCATTTGCCTTAAGATGAGAATTAAATGGCAGATGCACTTGCTAACCTTGCCTCGCTGTTTAAAGTGAATAGGAATAAAAAAGTAATCTTGATCCAGATAAGCTTGTACAAGTCTTTTGCATATTGTCATAATGTTAAAGTAGAATCGAATGGCTATCCATTGTATTATGATATCAAAAAATACCTTAAGGATCAAGAATAATTGGATAATTACCTTTGAAAATGAGCAAAAGACATTAATGAGGTTAGCAATGAGCTTCATCTTGAATGGTGAGATCCTTTACCAGAAGATTTATGATCAAACATTACTAAGATGCATGCCCACTCCCAAAGCACATAGAAGGGTTTATGAAATTCATGCGAATAGGCATAAAATTGTGAGCCAAATCATAAGGCTGGGCTACTTCTGGATAACCATGGAAGAAGATGATATTAAGTATGAGCAAAAATGTCATAAATGCTAAATCTATCTAGATAAAATCCATGTACCATTTTACCATTGCATGTTATAACTTTTACATGACTATTCTCTATATGGGGCATTGATGTCATTCTATCAATTTTCGTTATAGCTTCAAACCATCATTGTTTTATTTTGGTGGCTATAAACTATTTCACCAAAAGAGTTAAAGCTGCTTCTTATGCATAACAAAGTCGATGGTGATAAAATTCCTAAAGACTACTATCATATGCTAATTTAGAATCTTTGAGAGGATTATAATAGAAAATGCCTCTAATTTGAATAACAAATTGATGTCAGAGGTGTGTACCCAACTCAAGATATCTTAGTATAATTTAGTGACATATTATCCAATGATGAATGGCAAGGTAGAAGCAGCCAACAAAGATATCAAGAAGATTATGGCGAAGATGGTGGAAACTTATAAAGAGTGGCATAAAAAACTTCCTTTTACCCTTATAGCTTATCGAACTTCAGTTCAACACTTTACTCGTTGGTGTATTGCACAGAAGCCGTTTTACCAATCGAGGTTGAAATTCCCTCACTTTGAGTATTAATGCAGACTAAACTAGAAGAAGATGAGTTGGCCCAAAATCATTATGAAGAGTTAAACTTTATTAAAGAGAAGAGGCTACAAGTGATCCAGCATACGCTAATATACTAGAAAAAAATGATAAAGGTCCATGATAAGAAACTCTGCCCGAGGTAATTTCATGAAGGACAGTTAGTATTAAAGAAAATCTTTCCTGGCCAAAAAGATCCACATGGTAAATAGGCACTAAATTGGGAAGGGCTACATTGATTTTGGCATAAACAGATGGGCACACTTTGCCTAATCTCATCAATTCTAATAATGTAAAGAAGTATTATGTCTAAAAAACAATATCTAAATAACAAAAAAAAAGAAAAAAGAAAAAAGATAAGAAAAAAATAAAGAAGATAAAAAAGGTGTGAAAGCATAGGCCTTAAGTTAAAAACCCAAAAAAAGTAATTTGGGCAAAAGAATTTGTTAAGTGAAATTTATTAAAAGGTTAATACCCAAAAAGCAAGGCAGAGTACAATTGAAGATATCTTCAAAGAGATTGATCCACATAAAAGTAGTGTTCCATTCAAGAAAGGCTTTTAAAGAATTAAATGATAGATTCCAGTCACATGAGTAGTACCCAATTTTGTTCTGTACCTTATTTATACTCTTATTGAAAAACCAATATTGTATTCCTTTTCTTTATTGGAATATAAGTTTATATTTCTAACCATATCCTTGTCAGATCCTTTAGTTATGCCAATAGTTATGACAAATGATGATTGGCATTTTAGAAATAAATAACAAAAAGATTTCTTTAAATTACTTTGGATTGAGGTTAAACATTATAGGGATCATAATTACTGTTTTAATTCTTCATAGATTCTAAGAAGGATTAAAATAAATGAATAATGTGGGTGAATACAATCAAAGAAAAAAGAATTCAAAAGTGATCATTAAAGGACATTTCTAATAAGAGGAAAATAAATTCTTGACAAGGAACTCCAGATGTAAGCACCATCAGCCTTATTTGCCTCATCCAAAAAAAAAGATATTCATAATTTTTTTATAAATACCTTTGATTTCGGGTATAGGAGTAGGCTTATTTTGTCCACACTATCTCTTGAAGATACCTTTAAATTGAGGTTCAAGCACTGATTTTCTTGGCCAAAAAGAAAAATTAATATTCACAATATTTTCTAAAAATGCCTTTAAATTCCAAAACAAGCTAGATCAGTGATCATGAATAATGATTAAATTCATCAGTGGTGCAAAAAAATCATCAGAATTCATTATTTGCATTATACCTGCATTTGTATTCAATAATTCATAAGAAAAGTTAAGTGTGATGATGGAGGAAAGTAATATTCATGCTTATTCCTTTAAAATTGAAAAGTAAGACCTTCATCCTATTAATTTATCAAGTGTCAAATGTTATTCTACCCTTTCATCTATTAACCTATATGGTTTTGTCCTGATCAACCTTTTTTATTTATTGACTTGTATGGTTTCATCAAGGTTAACCTTTTTCATTTATTGACTTGCATGGCTTCATCCCAATCAACACCTTCTCATTCGTTGACTTGCATGGCTTCATCCAAGTAACCTTTCTTATTCGTTGACTTGTATGGTTTTATCCCGGTCAACCATTTTTTTCATTAACTTGTATGGTTTTATTTCGATTAACCTTTCTCATTCATTAACTTGTATGATTTTGTCCTGGTTAACCACTTTCATTATTTGACTAGTATGGTTTCTTCCAGTTAATCCCTCTCATTCATGGACTTGTATGGTTTTGTCATAATTAACCCTTTTTATTCATTGATCTATATGGTTTTATCCTAGTCAATCTTTCTTTTTTGTTGACTCATATAGTTTTATCTTGATGAACTTTTTTTCATTCATTGACTTGTACAGTTTCATCTTAGTCAACCTCATTCATTGACTTATATAGTTTTGTCTCGGTTTACCTTTTCCATTCATTGACTTCTATGGTTTCATCCCGATCAACCCTTTCTCCTTCATTGACTTGAATGGTTTTATCTTGATTAAACTTTCTCATTCATTGACTTGTATGCTTTCATCCCATTCAATACCTTTTATTCGTTGACTTGGATGGTTTCATCTCAATCAAACTTTCTTATTCATTAACTTGTATGGTTTTATTCTGGTCAAACCTTCTTATTTGTTTACTTGTATAGTTTCATCCTTATCGATTTTGTTAACTTTCATGGTTTTGTCTTAATCAACCCTTTTTATTTGTTGACTTTTATGGTTTCATCCTAGTTAATCCCTTTTATTTGTTGATTCGTATCATTTTGTTGTGATCAAGCCATCTTATTCATTGATTTTTATGGTTTTGTTCCAATTAACCCTTTTTATTTATTAACTTGTATGGTTTTGTCCCTTTTTATTTGTTGATACATATGATTTCATTATGATCAACCCATTTTATTCATTGATTTTTATGGTTTTGTTTCGATCAACCTCTTTTATTCATTGACTTGTATGGTTTTATCTCGATCAACTTTTCTCATTCGTTGACTTATTTGGTTTTATCTCGATTAACCCCTTTCAATCATTGACTTGAATGGTTTTGTCTTAGTCAACCTCTCTCATTCGTTGGCTTATATGGTTTTATCTCAGTTAACCTCTCTCATTCATTGATTTATATTGTTTCGTCCTGGTCAATCCCTTTTATTTATTAACTCGTATGGTTTTATCCTGGTCAACCCCTTTTATTCATTGACTCGTTATGGTTTCATCTTGATTAACCTCTTTCATTCGTCAAATTGTATGGTTTCATCCTATTTAACCCATTCTTAATTGTTAACTTGAATGGTTTCATCTTAGTTAACCTCTTTCATTCATTATCTTATATGGTTTCATCCCAGTTAATCTTTCTCATTCATTGACCTATTGGTTTCATTTTGGTTAACCCTTTTATTCATTGACTTCTCTGGTTTTATCCTCGCCAACCCCACTCATTCATTGACATGTATGGTTTTGTTTTAATAAAATTTTTTTATTTGTTGACTCATATGGTTTTGTCTTGATCAACCTTTCTTATTCATTGACTAGTATGGTTTCATCTTGGTTAACCTCTTTTATTTGTTGACTTGTATGGTTTCTTCTTAGTCAACCATATTTCATTCATTGACTTGTATGGTTTTATCTCAGTTAACCTCTTTTATTTGTTAACTTGTATAGTTTCATCTTAATCAACCTCTTCTCATTCATTAACTTGTATGGTTTCATCCTGATCAACCTTTCTTATTCGTTGACTTGTATAGTTTTATCTCGATCAACCTTTCTCATTCATTTATTTGTATAGTTTTTTCTTAGTCAATGTTTTTGTTTCGGTCAACTTATTGACTTGTATGGTTCCATCCTAATCAACCCTTCTCATTCGTCGACTTATATGGTTTTGTCATGATCAACATTTTTACTTGTTGACTCATGCGATTTCGTCCTTATCAATCCATCTTATTTGTTGACCTGTATGGTTTTGTCCTAAACAACCCTTTTATTCATTGATTTTTATGGTTAAGTGCCAATCAACCTTTCTTATTTATTGACTTGTATGGTTTCAACCCAGTCAACCCTTCTCATTCGTTGACTTGGAAGGTTTTATCTCGATCAACCCCTTTCATTCATTGACTTGTATGGTTTTGTCTCAGCAAACCCCTTCCATTCATTGACTTATATGATTTTGTCCTGATTGCCCCCTTTTATTTGTTGACTTGTATGGTTTCATCACAGTTAATTCTTTTTATTCATTGACTTGTATGGTTTTCTTCCAGTCAATCTTTCACATTCGTTGACTTGTATGGTTTCATCTTGATTTTACCTTTTCAGTCATTGACTTGTATGGTTTCATCTCGGTTAGCCCTTTCATCTGTTGACTTGTATGGTTTCATCCCTGTCAACCTTTCTCATTCATTGACTTGTATGTTTTTGTTCTAGTCAACCCCTTTTATTCATTGACTTGTGCAGTTTCATCCCAGCCAACCTTTTTCATTTGTTGGCTTATATGGTTTCATCGTAGTCAATCTCTTTTATATGTTGACTTAAATCGTTTCGTCCTAGTGAACATCGTTCATCTATTGACTACCATGGCTTTATCCAGTCAATTCCTTTTAACTTAGGTCTCACCCTAGTCACCATTTTGATTTCAGGCTTAGCTAATCAGTTTTTATGTTCATTATTAGTTTAGTTTATTTTTCAAAGCTTAATAGTCCAAATAAAATCTTGTCTATTTGGTCTTTGCCCTATTTTTTATTCTCAACAATGGTCAAAGAGGGGTATCTGTAAACACCAGATTTTGTCCAGTCAAGGGTGACCTCCTCTGGATGATCTTTACATTTTCAACACCTTTTCAATCATTCTCAAATGGCCACATGTGCGCGTGATAAAAAAAATGCCATTTTGAGCTCTAATTTCAAATATACAACACAAATATTTAGGAGAAAAATTGTTTTTGAATTTTTTTGTCAAATTTTTGAAATCTATTTTTGTGAATACTACTGTAATCAAATTTGCCACTTTTAGGAATTTTTTGAGAATTTTTCGTAAAATTTAGGAAGTTGACTTTCGTATGCTTTTACCATTACCTATGTGGTTTTTATGTATTAGCATTTTTAAATCAGCAATATTTAAAGAAAAATTTGTATAGGCATTTTTACCATAAGGTATCAAGTTGTAAATTTTGGGATCTAAACTAGAATTTTTCACAATATTATGAGTGTCATACTCGTAAAATTTTTTCGATAAAAATTATTTTAGATTTCATATTTTCATCTTTATCATTTTCATAAATTAAAATGTTAATTAATGTGTCGAATAAAATTTATTTTTAATTAAATTTGAACAAATTTTAAGAACTTTCTGGTTTTCTAGATACAGAGTTTTTTTACTTAGTAAATTTTTTTTGTAAGACTTTTATGAGTTTATAATTTTTAAAATTATTTAAATATGATTATTTAATTCATATTAAATTAGTTTTTTAAAATTTAATTTATTTTATGAGTTTTGCATTTTAAAATTTTTTTTGTTTCCAAGGTACAAAATTTTATACTCCATTAATTTTTTTGGTAGGATTTTTTTTCAAGTTTATCATTTTTAAAATTATGCAAGCATCATTATTAAATTCATATTAAATCGGTTTTTGAGAATTCAATTTTTTTATGAGTTTTGCATTTTTTACGTATAATAATTTTTCGCGATAAGATTTTTTCTCATAAAATTTTATGAGTTTGCAATTTTAATGATTTTTTATTGAACATTAAAATTGTTTTGTTATCCGATTAAATTAAATTAATCACATGAAATTTTATTTTAAATACATAATTTTTTTTATTTTTATAATTTAATCCTTCTAATAAAAATTTATGGTATAATTTTACACATTATACAAATATCTCCCAAAAAATTATCTAGAGCTTGATGATGTCATGCATGGAACAAGCCACAAAATCACAAATTTAATTAATTTAAATCAAATAAAATTAAAAAGTAATAATTACAAAATCAAAAAGATCAAAAAATAAAAAATTTATAGAAAATTCCTAAAACTTTTTTTGGCCAATAGCTGTTTACTTTAGCCTTTGGCTGATCCTTCCCTTATTAGGGGAAGGTTATTTTCAAATGGAGCTTTGGTCATATATAAGAAAACACTAAGAAAAAACACTAAAAAAATAAGAATTTCATAATTTCTAAGGCTTTTTAAAGTGGATTTCTCACCAAAATCTTTCATTTTTGTGAGTCAAAATCATGTTAAAGCTTATGGATTTCCATCCATGGTTAAAGGTTAAACATGTTGGCAATGAACTATTTTCTATATATTTTATTTTTTTTAGTTAATGCTTGAATTTTTTAATGAAATATTGTTGTAGTTGAAGTGGTATTAATTTTGTTGTATATATATGTTTATGCTTATATTGTTTTTTTCAATATTTTCATGTTAATATGTTTATAAAAATATTTTTTATGATTTTATTTTTGTGTTTAAGTTTGATGATATTTGTTTATGGTTGTTTTCATGATTTTGTATTGGAAAATATTTTTGAAAGTTTGTTTTTCACTTGGCCGAATTTAATAAGAAATTTTGATGATGTTTTTATGCTTATTTATGTGATGACTTTATTTTTTTGATTACTTTGTAATATTAGGAAATATAGGGACTAAATTGTAAAAAGCCTAAAAATTTTTTAGGCTATTCTTTCTTTTGCCGAAACTCCTTAGCATAGTGTTTGTGCATTTTTAAACATGTTTTATGTATTTTAAACAATTTAGGGACCTAAATGCAATTTTACAAAGTTTAAGGACTAATCTAGGAAAAGTAGAAAAATTTTATTTCAAGGCCAACGGTGTTTGGCCGAATCTTCATGTGTATGTTTGATGTGTTTTAAATGTTGATTTTCATATGTTTGATGATTTTTTGCGTTGTTTTTCCATGTAGGGATCAAATTGCAAAATTAGAAAGGTTTAGGAATTTGTTTGCAAAAAGTTGAAAATTTTTATTTCAAGGCTAAGGTATTTGGTGAAAGAGGAAGGGTCGATTAGAATGTATCTCATGATTGCTATTGGTTATCTAGAAATAACCAAACTGACAATTTTTTAGATGCATTTAGATTCATAGGTTAACTGAAATGAGAGAAAAGAGTTATAGATTTTTAAAAAATTTAGAGAAATTCATAAAAGTGCAAATTTGATTTGAGTGAAATTTTAGAAAACGAGGTTGGAGTATACCATATATGAAAATTTTAGTACTTTCTAGAGAGATGAGATTAAAGACTTAAATTGACAAAAGTTCAGTAATTTCTTGACATAATGACATTTGTTATCATTTTTGACAAATCAATGATTTTTTTATTAAAAAAGGAATTAATAAATAAGAATAGCAAAATTGGAAAAATGCTCTTGCCTTAATTCGAGCCTAAAGGGATTAACACATTTTTTTACTCTATAGGGTTGATCAAACTCATTTAGAGGCATTCGAATATCTTGGAGTGGGGATTTTGGAAAATCAATTAATCTTGATGAATGCTAAAACAAAGGACAACGTCATGTTATCCTCGTCCCTAATTTTATTCTGAATTGGTTTATAGGTTTTAGAAGTAGGATCATTGGAAAGTTGACTTAATGAGGGTTAATATAAAGATGTTCCAAAATCCAAAAAAAATCACTTTCTAGGAGGAAATAATTTTTAAAGTTGTGTCTAATTCGATATTGATAGCACATGTAGGGTAAAGGGTGCAGCAAACTTTGAAAAATCATACTTGGCTCATTTAGAATCTTTAAATTGCCAATAATACCTTTCTAGAAAATGAACTTCACAAATATTTTAGGAAAAAATATTTTAAAAATCCAAAAAAAAAAATCACTTGATTGGCTAGAATGGCTCAAACAGACTATGAATCGTTGATTCAAGGGGTTCCAAATAGCAAAGGCATAAAAAATCATAACTCCATTATCTAAAATGATCCGAGGGCAAATGAGACACCATTGGAAAGGTTCAAAACAACTTTTGAAATTGAGGACACAGTGTTGCTGGTGCTGAACATAGGAGATTTTGAATTTTTTTTTGGTTTCCTATAGCTAAACTCGAGTTATAGACATCCAAATGTTTGCAACTGAAGGGTTTGTTGATAGTAGCTTCACAATCTTATTTGCATAATTCGAGTAGTTTGGGATGATGAAACAGCTTATTAACCATATCATAAGCAAAAGACTCTAGACATAGGACCAAGACATAAGCAATTTAAGAAAAATTTAAAAGGAACATTTTTGTTTTGAAAATCAAAACATTTAGCCTTGTTTATCCTTGAGTCTAAAGATAAAAAGCTTGATTTTTCCCTAAGATTGGAAGACTAATTGATAAAAAACATTAAGTCCATGTTTGTACTTATTTATTAAAGTTAATATGGACTTAACTTGAGGAGGTTTTGAAAAAGTAGATTTTTAAAACAAGAACAAGGCATTAAATAAGAATTTTTAATCATGTAAAACATTTAAACATCGCATCAAATGATAAAAACATGCTAGAAAATCAACAAGACATCATTTTTATTAAAAAATTATTAAAAAAGCATGAAAAGTATGGATGATGCATTAACATACAAGAATATGTTTATTGATGCAGAAAACATGATATGAGCATAAAAGTGTTTTCATAACATAAACACATGCTGAAAATTTCATGATAGCATAAAGACATGATTTTTAGGCAAGAAAAATGCATGGATATGCTAAAATATGTTTATAAGGCATATAAGCATGAAAGAAGATGTTTTAGTGACATGAATATATGATGGAAATTTCATTACAGCAAAAAGACATGATTTTTATGATGAATGCATGAAAAAATCACAAACTCATGAATAAAACATAAAAGAAAATGCATGGAACATATAAATAGTCAAGGTTGCATGAAAAGGGTCACTAACATGAAGAAAAGAGCAACAAACATAAAGAGATGAGATAAGAAAATATACCAAAACAAGCTCTAATAGCTTTCATTGCAAATGATAAGCTTTTTCCTCACAAAGATATTGCCTTTCAGGCTTTTTTTGTAATGAGTTAGCAAAAAGAAAAGCAAGAAAAACTAGCTTAAAATGGTGTCTTGAGGTGTGTTTTTTGGGGTGGTGTAGAGAGTTACGAGATGAAAATATTTTGACGTTAATGATGGTTGGTAAAAAATTTAAAAGAGTATTGTAAGTATTCTTAGCCAAAACCAATATTCATTTATAAAGTCATGTAAATAGTGAGGACAAAATGTAAAAAACAAGGATATTTTAAGGCTTTGCTGCATGACCTCAAATATGGAAAAGGTACAATGCTCATCTATCTCCTAATTCCATTGGCTTACTTTGCAAAAATAGTGGATCAAGGCCACTTTATGCAGTTGAGCCATGAAAAGGTACCAAATTACCTTCTAAAAAATTGTGTTAATCATGAAAATCTCCCATGTCATGGTATTTAGGTCTCAAAAATTTAATTGATCCAATTATAAGTCCAATGTTGAGGCTTGGTATGAATTTGAATGATTTTTTATGCTAAAAATGTGGTCAAATTCGAGTTTTAATGCAATGGTGAAAATAGGTGAAAATTCTATGAATTAGGCAAAATTTACCTGTTGTATCGATGAAAAAAACAAATTTGCTCAAGTGTATTGATACTTCAAAGAATGCATCTATACATTCAGGGCTGTATAGATACGTTTTGGACAACAATCATAATTTTTGCTATCACACAACCTTGTATTGATATAATAAGCTAATATATTAATACATTGACCTTTGGTATCGATACAACCTATAAAATTTGAATTTTGGATGACATGGAGCCCTGTGTGAATAAACAAAAGACCTTGTATCGATACATACATTCCACAAATGTAACTTTTATGCACCTTTGGCTCCCTGAACACTTTATTATAGCTAGAAGTGTAGAGGAACTGATCCATGATTGTTTGAATGACCTTGATGATGCCTCAAGTGACAACTGTTGATGCCTCAAACATTATCCTAGATAAAATAGGGTTTCTACAGCTACCTCTCTTTAGCTATTGTTAAGTATTAGGAAGAAGGCAAAGACTAATAGAAACCATTTGTTCAAGGCATGCTTGATGTTATCTTTATGCTAGTGACGAAAAGATCAAAATTAATATAATGCTAGGATAAAAGTGGTATTTTAGTGGCAATTTTGATTTTGGTAGGAAGGTAAAGTTTGAGCTTTTGGATGAAAGACCTAGGTTATGATCCTAGTTTCAACCTACCCTTAACTTCAACTTAAAAATGACAAGGGTTTTTAGATAAAATATCTAGACTACGATCCTAGGCTCAACCTATCCCTAGGTTTGGCTCAAAAAATGATAAAATACTAGAGATGACCAACTGTCACCATTAGACTTTGAAAGGATTTCTTGGAAAAGGTTCTTGACAGAGATACCAATAAGTAGATCATGACTAATCAATAACATTGGACTTTGAGCAAGTTTCTTAGCAAAAGTTCTTGATAAAGATGCCAATGAGCCAAATCCTAACTAACCAACAATATTGGACTTTGAAAAGATTTCTTGACAAAGGTTCTTGATCGAGATACTAATGAGTCAGATCACGATTGTTGCTACGTATGCCTTTATTTTAGGACGATCCAAAGTGAGTGTGAGCAACCTGAAAGACATATATGTTATGAGTGGTTATGTGGATGAAAGCCTTTGGGTTATCTATTGATCAAGATTTAAATTAGGCACAGTGATATGAAGAGAAATGGTCAGACAAATTGTTTATCCAACTAGTCTTAAAAGACTATCATAAAGTTGGAGTCACCACTGATCATTTTGGACTAGGTATGATCAGATGCCTATTGAAAACAATATTTTGATTATGAAACTTAAAACATCAATTTTTGGGTCTACGAGGTCCAAAGATTCATCAATATAGTTCGAGAGTTGGTTACACATGAGGAAGGATTAGCACCTCCATGATACTCAAAATCGGTACTTACTAACTATATCTCACTTTGGTTTTGATTTATTCGATTTCACTTTATCATTATTTTGATATAATCTCTTTTGATGCGTGAAATTTTAAAAATTATAGATTCAGGTTTTGAAAGAAAATTTACATCACTTGTGCACCCCATAGATGTAGGGAACACAAGGATTTTTTATGAAAATAATCTTCGGATTAAATTTTAAAAAATTATATATTTCATGTCAGGCATTAGAGAGATACCTACACGGAACATTGCCTCATAATTTTTGAAAATAATTTAAAATATGAATGCATAATGGTCATTATAAAAGGAAAGGTGTTAGTAATACGAAAAAATATAATCATATCACATAAAAACAATTACACGCAAAACATAAAAAATAAGGGACAATCAAAATGTATTTCGTAAGTGTCTTTGATTATTAAAGAATAACAAGGATGACAACTTTGAGACATGTTTGGATCTGGTAGTAACTTGAGGGATAGAAAAAGGTTTTGATTAAAATGACTCGAGATATTCGGGAGAAAGAACTTGAACTTTTGATGAAGGTGGGGTTGGAATCTACCCTAGAAAGCTAACGTTGGAATATACCTAATGGTGATGTTTTAGACATGGTCAAAAGAAGGTTTTGATTGAAAACCCTTTTAGGAAATTTCAAAAAAAAAATTTAGACTTTAGGTGAAGAGCAGGTTGAAATATTCCCTAGAAAAGTGGGGTTGAAGTATCCCCAAAGGTGAAAATTTTATATCTGTTTAAAAAAGGGTTTTGATTAGCAGTCTCGAGAATGTTTGAAAAAAAATTAAGTTTTAAATGGAAAGCGAGATTGGAGTATCCACTCGAAAAGTGGGGCTGTAGTATCCCCAAGAACAGAAATCTTAATATTTATAAAGTTAAGGAATATTTTGGATAAAAGGTATTTTGAAAATAGAACTCGTGAGTTTGAATAAAGTAATTTTTTTGTTTTAGCCTTAATCTAAGCCTAAACGACTTGTGTTATATTACGTGACTCCATGAGGAGTCAATCAGAGGGCACTTTGAGATGTTTGAGCATATTGATAAAGGTAGTTTAGGAAATTAAATTGATTTTAATTGCAAAAATAAGGGACAACATTGCATTATCTCCCTTCTTGAATTTATTTTGGGTAAATGGTGTTATGTATCGAGTGAGGTACTGTTGGAAAGGTGGAATTAATTTTTAAAGTTAGATTTGTTTTTATACTTGCAGCATGTATAGGGGAAAAGGCATAACGGACTCTGAAAAATCATCTTAGACTTAGTTGGTATTGTTAAATCACAGAAGATACCTTTCCAAAATGGCAATTTCATAAACTTTCAAGGAAAAATATTTAGCAAATTGGAAAAAGTAATCTGGTGGGTTGAAATGACCCAAATAGAATGCAATTCACTTATTCATGGGGTTCCAAATAGTGAGATTTTGACAAATCATAACCCTCCATCTAGAATGGTTATGTTGGAAATAAGATACCATTAGAAAGTTAATTCAATGTTCTTTCAAAGAAAAATATCAAAAATTCCAAAAAATGTGTTTTATCCAAAAAACAATTTTCAATATTGGGTATAATGCTACTAGAGCAGGGAGTTTATAGATATTTTTAGTTTTCTTAACACTACACTCGAACCGAGGACATTTGAATGTTCATGATAGAAAAAAAAGAGTGACATGGGAATTATGAATTCATCCTACAATCCTGGAGCAATTTAGATGATGACATAACCCATTGACCATGCCACTAATAAGGGCTTTGAACTTATGATTAGGGTTTAATATTTTAACAAATAAAAAGGGTATTTTTCAAAGAAAACAACATTTTATTCAACCATGAATCTAGACCTAGAAAGTTTGATTTATCCCAATATTAGGAGGACTAATTTAGTGAAAACATTAAATCCATTCCAGTTTCTATTTGTTAGAGGTAGCATAGATCTAACTTAGGGTTTTTTGGAAATTAGAATTTTGGCAATAAACAAGCATGCATTTTGACACAAAAGTTATGAATGAAATGCAATATACATAATGTTAACCTAGACAACATATTCAAACAAACAAAGATGATATGTTGATAATGGAAGAGTTGGAAAAAAATATAGGATGATGATAAATAAAATGCATGAGAATGTTAGACTCATAAATGACATCTAGAATCAAGCTATGTACGATGGTAAGAACATCTTTAACCAAAAAAACATGTTAGAATTTTCAAGATGATATTTTTGTTTCATTAAACCTACCAAGATGCAAGAAAATGCATGAATATGTCTAAAACATGTTAAAGTCATGATTCAAGTATGAGTTGAATGTCTGAGTGCGGATGGCACGAAATGCAGGAGCAAGGGTTGTTGTGATGGTAAAAATAAAAAATGGCATGTTTAACCCATCCAAACAACATCAAAGCATTAAGAGGATCATCAAAATCCTAAAATTACCTCAACTAAGGCCACAATAATGGATAAGAATCTTAGAAGGGTTATGATAACATTAAAAGGCCAATTATGTGAATGCTAAAAAAACAAGAAAATAAGTAGAGCAAAGAGGAAAAAATATACCAAAAAACACCATTAAGAATGGATAAGAATCTTAAATAATGGATAAGAATAATGGATAAGAATCTTAACGACACCATTAAAAGCTTCATCCTTTTTCTTTGAGCAGCAACTTTGGTCTCATCTTCTTCCCTCTTTTGATGTTGAACAATAATAAAATTATGAAAAAAAAGAGCTTTTTAGTTAAAGTATGGATGGAAGGAGTTCGAGAGGAAATATGAGTGGAATGAGGGTTTTAAAAAAGTTTTTAATGGTGTCATTAAGGAGCTATAGGAATAAAAAAAGGTTTTTGGTTTTTTAAAGGATGAGATATTGAGAGAATGTATGAAAATGAGTGCTTTCTCTACTGAGAATGTGTGTGTGGTAGGGTTTTCTATTTTCTCTCTATTTCTCTATCTTAACATTTATAGCCATGTGAATATGAATAAAAAAATGCAAAAAGTAAAGGTATTATGGGGTTTTGGTGCATGTACCTCATGCAAAAAAAGGTACTATGCTTATTTGCCATGCAAACTCAATGGTTTGCTTAGCAAAAATAGTGGATCAAGGCCACTTTATGCAACTAAGCATTGAGAAAAATCTATTTTACCCTTTAGCAACTTGCATAATGTCATAAAATGTCTCTTGTTATTGGCTATTTGGCCCTTAAGATTTGTTAAATCCAATCACAAGTTCGTAGCTGAGGCCTGGTATGAATTTTGATGATTTTTGGTGCAAAAAACATGTTTAAGTCTGATTATCAATGGTGCAAGGGCTGAAAAATAGCTCAAACAAGGCAAAAATGCCTTGGTGTATTAATACAAAACGTTTTGTATCGATATGTAAAGCAATATTTAACTATGAGTATCGATACAATGAAGCATGTATCAATACCAAGTGTACGAAAATCTTTCAAGTCTTAAGATTTAGACATATGTATTGATACTACATAGGTTTGTACTGATATTCTTGCTTGAATATTGATGCATTTGGCCAAAAATCATAATTTTGGCTACTGTCAAGGCCTTTGTCGATAAAAACATGCTAAGTATCGATACCACACCTTAGGCTTTGATACCAAATCCTCTTGTATCGATACTGTTTGTGAGAATTTGAATTTTTAAGAGTTTAAGAGCTTGGTATCAATATTTACGCATCAATGTGACTTGCATATACATTTGGCTTTCTAAATTACCTCATTTTAGTCAAAAATAAAAGGAAATTAACCCATGCTCATTTGTATAACTCTAAGAATGCAAGATGATAATGTTTAATACCTTAAATGATGGCCTTCGATGCTTTAGAGGATGGCTTAGACAAAATAAGGTGTCTACAGCTACCCCTCTTTGGATGTTACTAAGCATCAAAAATAGGGCAATGATAGATAGATGCTACTTTATTTGAGTAGGATAATGTTTCTTGAATACCTACAAAAATGAAGCTTAATTAATGTTTTATCATGATAATCACAATATATTGGTGGTGATTTCATGAAAGTCAGAATAGTTTTTTCTAAGATTTAATATCTCTAATAGGCTTTTGGATTCTTTTTTAAGGTTTGAGCCCCTTAGCTAGGCATTGGCTAATATAGACTTTAACTCGATAGGTACCTAGGTCATTTTAGGCTAACTCTATTAGCGTCCAATTCTTTGTGGACAGATTCGATTAGTGCTTAGCTCTTTGCAGATAAATTCGATTGGCATCCAGCTCTTTGTAGATAGACTCAACTACTGCTTGACCCTTTGTGAATAGACTTGATTGATTTCAGGCTCTTTGCAAACAAACTCAATTGGTGCCCTGCTCTTTGCAGACAGACTTGATTAGCATCTAGTTCTTTGTGGATAGACTCAATTGGTGTCCAGCTTTTTATGCATAGCTTTGATTGGTGCTTCACCTTTTACGGATAGACTCGATTGGTGTCCAGCCTTTTATGGACAGAATTGATTGGTGCCCAGCTGGAGATAAATTTAAGTATCCTTCTCAAATGGCTTTTCAATTCATGAGCTTATAAGGTTAAAAATTTTTACTTAGAATCTTTCAAGGCTTTTTGAAATTAAAAATTTATGCCTAAAGTTTTTTGCTAATTTGACTTTTATGAGTAGGAGTTTGTACCTGAAGGAGGTTAATTGTTGTATGAAGGATGCAAGAAGATGCAAAGGCATGCTTATGCAAAAGTGATATCTTCAAAAGCCTAATTCGACAATCGATTTTGGCTATTCTAGTCATTTATTCTTCACCAAGTTTGATAAGCTAATATTTTTCTTAGGATTCACCAAGCTTGTTCTAGATTTCTTGAGGTTTTGAATGTAAGGTTGCTTTTAGAAGGCATGAATGGCCTTTAATTATAAAGGGATAGTCTTGAGTTTGAGCAGCTCGTGTTTAGGACTTCTTCTTGAATCGAGCTTTCTCTTATCAATTCTGATTTAAGGGGTGTTTTTGGTGATCCAGGTGGTCTAATATGAACATTAGTTGTTAGGTGGCAGTTGAAAAAGAATTTTTACCCTTTAACTTTGGAGTAGGGTTTACTGAGGTTCCAAGGTTATACTTGATCTTCAAACATGAAACAAAATTTTTGAAAAGTTTTTAATCTTTCAAAGTACTATTAGGAAATCTTGTCATCAGTTTTGTTCATTTATCGAGTATTATTAATTAAATGATAAGCATGATGCAAAATGGGATGCAGGAGTTACAAAAGGACTTTGAGAAAGATCAAGTGATTGTATTAAAAAGAAATAGGGTATAAGTTATGACAAATTCTGAGATCATAAAAGATTTAGAGTTACAAAAGAGTTAAAAGTAGTCTTTCTAGCTTTGTAGCTCCTGATGTCGATAACATGAATCTTTCACTGAGTGCTTTCAGAGACTTTTTTTAAGTGGTTAATCTTTTCGGTGTGGACTACTCATAAGAAGAATCTTTGGATTGCCCTATGCTATGATTGTTGCCCTAAGATTGGATAGACATCATTTTCAAGCATGGGTAAGAATTTAGTAGAGTAAGCCAGCATAGAAATAAAAAAGGTCAACTTGTAATTTAATTTTTTGGTCAAATAAGAGTGGTTTTGCATTAGGTTAAATCTTAAGGAGATTTTGGTTGCCTATGCCTACTTTTTAGGTTTTTTGCTTGAGTGTGTTCACTTTCTTAGACACTCTCTTTTTTTTTCTGAAGAAGAAGAAGGATAAGATGCCCTTTCGAGTTTCCTTAACCTATTCAGCTTCTTCAAGTTATGATTCCATCAAGTGTCTAAGTAAGAGGATTTTAACCTTTAAAGTTAGAACAAACTCCTTGCCATAAACCAAGGAAAATAGAGTGGCACCCATAGACATTTGAATTGTTGTGCGATAGACATGTACTGCAAAAGGCAACTTTTCATGCCAATCTTTGTATGTTTCAACCATCTTTTTGACTATTTTCTTAATATTCTTGTCTGCCGCTATGATTGCCCCATTCAATTTTAGATAGTATGGCACCAAGTTATGATGCTAGATTTTAAATTAGGAACAAACTGCTTGCATCATCATATTTTTTGTGTTGCATGCATTATTTGTAAAGATATATTCGGGAAGCCCATATCTATAGATATGTCCCTTTTCACAAATTTACATAAAATAAACTTAGTGGCATTGGCATAAGAAGGAGCTTCTACCTAATTGGTGAAATAATCAATAGTAACCAAAATGAAGCGGTGTTTGTTAGAAGCCTTAATGTTGATTGGTCCAATCATATCCATGCCTCACATAGAAAAAGGCCATGGAGTTATCATAACATGTAAAAAGTAATGGCAGAACATAGATTTTGTTCATGTAGATTTAGCCTTTATGGCCTTTTTGAGAATAGTCAATGCAGTCTTTTTCGAAAGTCAACTAACAATAGCTTGATCACATGACTTGTTTAGTCATTCGGTGTCCATTGACATGGGTATTGTAGATTTCTTCAAGGACTTCTTTAAGAATTTTTTTTGGCTTCAGAGGCATTCATGCCCTAAAGTAGCACCTGATCCTAGGTTTCTTGTAAAAATTCCATCATCCCAAATAAAGGTCATAGCCATTCTTCAAATGGTTCTCTTATCAGTTTCAGTGGCACGCTTAGGGTATTATCGATCTCTTATGTATTGGAGGATGTCATGATACCATGGAAGCCTATCCTTTCTTTTTCAACATTCTAACGATGTGTAGGTGTTGTGTAAATGCTCATGTAAATGGGACCAACATATAATTCTTAATTCAATTTAAATATAGATGATAAAATGGCTAAGAACTCGGCTATTTGGTTTTTTTCTCGAGGTAAATGCTAAAAACTGATATTATCAAATTCTTTTCTGAGTTCTAAGATCAGTTTCTTATAATAAATCAATCTAGCATTACATGTTTGCTATTTTCTTTCTAATTAGTGGATGACTAGGGTCGAGTCCTCAAATACTTGCAAAGTCCTAATACCCTTTTCAATGATGGATTGGAGTCCTATGACGCAGGCTTCCTATTTAGCTATATTGTTGGTACAATTGAAGTTCAATCTTGTAGGAAGGGCTAATAGTTTCCATTAGGTGAGTAAGAATTACTTGATTCCCTACCTTAATGCATTTCAAGCTCTGTTAAAGTACATTTTTCAAGATGAATTGCAATTGACAGCATCTTCTACCTTGCATATTCATATTAGATCTTCAATAGGAATTTAGTAGTCTAAAGGTTGATAGTCATCCAATGCTCGGCTTACCAAGAAGTTTGTTATAGTGCTACTCTTAATAGCTTTTTAGTTTACGTACACAATGTTGTATTTAGAGAATACTATTTACCACCTAGCTAATCTTTTTAACAAGGCAAGGGCTTCATATAAATGCTTGATGGGATCAAGTTTGGCAATTAGCCATGTGGTATGGTATAGCATGTATTGCCTTAACCTTCAAATGACCTAGGCTAGAGCACAACATAACTTCTCTACTATTGAATAGTTATTTTCACACTCCATGAACTTCTTGCTCAAGTTATAAATAACTTGTTCCTTCTCACCTAACTTACCATTTTGGCCTAATGCATATCTTATTTATTTGTCAAAAATTGATAGATACAGGATTAAATGTCGATCAGGCATTGATGGCCTAAGTATTAGCAGGTTCAAAAGGTAGGTTTGACTTCATCAAAAGCTTTTTACCATTCTTAATTCCAGTCTCTAAGATTTTGTTTTTGAAGTAGCTGACAGATTGAATCGCATTTGTCGATCAATTGAGATATAAATCGAGCTATGTAGTTAAACTTTCCCATGAAACTACTCATTTATTTTTGGGTTAGAGGTGGTGGTAAGTTCCAAATGGTCTTAACTTTGTCAAGATCGACTTCTATCACTTTTTTACTCATAATAAAGCTAAATAGTTTGTCAGATGTGACATCGTATGTAACATCTAATAGATTTAGCTTGAGCTGATAATTGCAAAGGCGTTTAAAGAGTTTCCACAAGTTGGCAACATGTTCACTCTTCTTTGGTGATCATACTGTCCATACAGACCTTTATTTCCTTGTGCATGAGATCATGGAACAATGTTACCATTACCCTTTAATAAATTACTATGGTGTTTTTAAACCTGAAAGGCATTACCTTAGAGGAAAAAGTGCCCCACATAGTTACAAAGGTGGTTTTCTCCCTATCTTCAACTGCTATTTTAATTTGGTTATAACCTGAAAATCTATCCATGAAGGAAAATAATGTATTTTTAGCAGTATTGTCTACTAAGGTGTCGATTTGAGGCAAAAAAATTATCTTCTAGGCTAGCTCGGTTCAAGTCCCTACAGTCTACACATATCTGCACTTACCATCCTTTTTAAGGACTAAGACTATATTGGTTGCCCATTTAGGATATTTAGCTACTTTCAGAAATCTTGCATCAAATTGGTTTTTCACTTGCTTTTTGATCTTTAAAATCATCACTAGCTTCATCCTTCTAAGCTTTTCTTGTATAGGCTTGCACTTAAGTTTGAGGGGAAGTTTATGGACCACAATGTTGGTGCTTAATTCGGGCATGTCTTGGTAGGTCTAGGCAAACATGCCTTAATATTCTTGGAGGAGATTTATCAGTTCAGTTTAAGCAAATAGGTTTATAGAGGTTCCAATCTCAACTTCTTTTCAATTTTCTTCCGTTTCAAGGTTTATGGTTTCAGTGGGTTCTTCATAAGGTAATATTTGTTTTTCTTCTTGTTCAATTAATCTTAATATGCCTGGGAGTATGAGACTCTCTTCAGAATCTCTTTCGGACTTAATTTCGCTGATACAAATTGGTTGCTCAAAAATATCTAGAATCTTAGTATAAACATTCATGTCACTTTTATCTGGGTACCTAAAAATATGGGAAAATAACAATATAGGTAGAAAAATATGTAAAGAAAAGTCTAAGAATTGGAAAAAATTATGATAATGGACACAAAAGATGAAATGCATAATGCTTAGTCATTTTCATTAACAGTACTTAATAAAAGGGTGCCCATACAAGGGATCCTACAATGCTCAAAGGTGGAAGCATGTAGGTTTGGTTCATAACATTACTTTGAAACAAACTTGAGCAGTACAAGAATCTCAGTTTTGGTCCAAACACTTGGAATAAACCCTAGACTGCATAAACTAGTCTCTCAGACTACCATTGGCATTTTTAGCTCATCCATCGTATTGATGGATGAGTGCAATATTGTTAAAGCCAATAATTTTTCATCTTTTTAGACAGAAACTTTCTCGGAGTGGTGGAAATATCATTGATTCTTGCCCTAAGTCTTTTCCTAACAAGTGGGCTATCCTCTTCTCAAAGTTTTTCTGGGCTTGTTTTCTTTTTTGTTATATGCATTGAGCTTGAACCCTAACCTTCTTTTATCATTCTGGTTGACAACTTTCAAGGCTTTGGCAATTTCTTGAAGATGTTTTTGAATCTCTTTCCAGCCCAGGCACCTTTGTTGACAGTTAACTTTAGACCCATGAGTGCTCTTTGATAGATTAGTGGTATTAAAAATTTCAAAAGACTAAACTAAAGATTCCAGAACATGCTTATCGGGCCAATATATGGGGCATCAATTGTGGTAGCAGCAATAATATCTTCCTCTTTTCTAATGTTAATAACCTTGTTTTTAATGATGAATTTAAACTTTTGATGCATTGATAATGGCACTACCCCTGTGAAGTGAATCCAGGGCCTCTCTAACAGGCAATTATATGATAAAGCAATGTCCATTACATGAAAGTCAACCTCAAAAGTTCATAGGTAATCTTGGAATGGAATGGTGATGTTTGCCATGATGTTTCTAAAAGTTCCATCAAACACTCGCACAACCATGTAACTATTCTGGATATGGGATGCATCAATAGAGAGTTTGTTCAAGCATGAAATGGGCATTATATTTAGAGCTGACCCATTATCAATGAGCATCTTAGACAATGTGTTGCCTTTACAATATGTGGTGATTTGAAGGGCTTTATAGTTTCCCCTTCCTCCATGAGGGATTTCAACTTCGCTAAAAGATATATTATTATTGGTAGTGATGTTGCTTACTATACTGAATGTTGGGAGGGACATATGCCTCATTTAAAACCTTGAGAAGAGCATTCTTGTGAGCTTCAGAGTTTAATAGTAGTGATAGCACATATATCTTAGCGAGTTGCCTATTCAACTGATCAACGATGTTGTATTCATTGTGCTTAATGAACTTAAAGAATTTTATAGCTTTTTTCTCATTTACTGGCCCCTTAACAACTGTTAGGTTTGATTCTTCAGTTATAAATTTTGACACCTGAAGATTGGGAATAGTTTTTTTTATTGGACTTCACTTTTTGATACAGATAAGGCATAACATATGTCACTCCGAGTTAGATGGCTTAGCCTAAAAAGGTCAATGTTTACTGCTGGCTTACTAGATTTTTTAATGATTAAAGTTTTGCTTTCGTATTTCCAAGGGATTGCTTTGTTGTCCTTTTAAGGAAAAAGGAATAGAAGTTGAATGATCATTTTTGGCATGGGCTAAATAGGGGCAACTTTGACTCTTAGTTGGTTGTCTAATAAGACCAATGGCCTTTCAACCCCATAGGAAGGATTGCCACTGTCCTTTTTCTTGGTGTTAATAGATGGTATCACATTTGCTGATTGGGTATGTGAGACTCGCTTTTTATCATAGAATTCAACATTGCCCTCATTCATTATTCTTTGAACCATAGCACAAAACTCTTTGCATGTTTAAAGAATATGGCCATAGACAGCATGAAAATCATGGAAGTCATTGGTTTCTTCTTTTATCTTTTCGGTCCCGTTAACCAAATTGGCTTATACCAAGATTTGCTAAACCATATTCATTGGCATCCTAACGTCATCTATAGTCTTTAATATCTTGTAGTTCTCTTCAATAGCCATTTTTTTGCATCAAATTTAGTATGAGCTTGGAATGAGATCTTTTAAAACTAGATTTTGGCCCTTGTTCAGCCTTAACTTTTTCTTTTCCTTTGCCCTTGAAGGTATTTCTTTTGTCCAAGTCACTTGTCATGGCCTCATTGATCATTCCATATAATATGACTATGTTCATGAAGTTCCCCAAAAAGCTATTTACTATCTTCTTATAATAAGGGGCTTGTAATGTAAGGACGAACCTAATAATCATGTTTCTCTATTAACAAAGGGTGAATATGGGGTAGCCTCTTTCATACACTTCAAAACCTACTGCTTAAAGCTTTCATTAGCTTTTTTTTCATGCTTATAAGAGAGAAAAACTTGAAACCAAGTAGATAGTAAGTCTCTTCTCATCTATGGCATTAATAGATGGACTGATGTACTCGTATCTCTCTTCATATAACTTAATTTCAACCAATCCATCATCCCTTAGACCATCTTTAGGAAAAATGGAAAGTGTTATAGAATATGCTCTCAATTGCTGTGGCAATAAAATAGTTCAATGGTTTTTTTACGCTAGTTTTTGAAACTCGACACTATTCTACCCATCACAAAAGCTTACCATACCTTACTTATTAGGGTCTTGACTTTTTTTATGTTTCTTTTGATCTAACAACTTTTTTCATCAATCATCGCATTCACTCTTGGCCTCGTATGGTTGGAAAGTGGATTAGCTCCAACACTTCATTTAAGTGCTTGTTTGAACTTGGTTATGCCTTTTTCTAGCAGGCTTTATACCTTTCTCTTAAAGGAGGTGAAATTCTTAATAAAGTGACCTTATGCTCTAGCATGGTACTCACAATAGGCATTCTTATCATACCATTTAGGATATGGTGGTGATCCAGGGTTTATGAATACTGGGGCCACTAGTTGTCCTATTAGTGGACGAGAATAAATTTCTTTGTAGGAGTAAGGAAATGGATCAAAATGTTCTTTTTCCCAGGGTGCTTGTTAATTATTTGAATCTCTTGCATTATTTGTGCTACGGGATTGCACGTCCTAAATAGTATTTTGGATAAGATTCAATGCAAAACTCATTGGTAGAGCAAAACCAACAGAATGAACTAGTTATGGGACTAGTGAGTAGAGGTTAAGGCTCGAATACACCATGTTTGGGAAGTACATATTTTATGCCCAATATGGATTCTGAGTGAACTTAATGAGGCTTTTATTAACAGTATTCACCTTCTTCTCCTTACCCTTGGCCATTGATTTTTTACTTAACCCAGATGATTCTCTAACGGATATCTTGCCACTTTTGATAGCATTATCAATCATTTCGCCCTTTATAACCATATTTGCAAAATTCTTTATGGCATTTCCTATCAACCTTTTGTAATAAGGAGCTCGCAAAGAGCTAACAAACATGATGGTCATTTCTTTGGTGATCAAAAAAGGGTGAACTTGAGCTGCTTCTTTTTTTTACCTTTGAGTATATTGTCTAAAGCTCTTGAAGACTTTCATTTCCATGTTCATATACCATAAACATGGAAAGGAGCTGACTAACCCAAAAAGCAACTTCACCATAGTACTGAAGCTACCCTAGAAAGGACATATCAGGAGCCTAATCTAATATCGCACCGACTCTGCCCATATAGCTAGTTATCTATCTAAATTGCATGGTAGCAAATCAATTCATTCTTGAGTTTCAGGGTGCAAATATGGGAGCCTCCCTAGTCAATCCTACAACCCTTACCATAATGAGTAAGAAAAGATAAATGGTTAGAAATCTGCAAAGTCTGCCAATGAAACAACCAAATATAAGCTTTAGAGAAGTGCTTGAGAGTTATCAAGAAGAATGACAAATTTAGAGCTATTAATGTAGAATCCTTATCTCTGGTGTTTAACCTTGTCACTCCCCCAAAGTTCAAGGTACCAGAGTTTAAAAAGTTTAATAGAACTACTAACCCAACCATGCATGTTCAGATGCACCTCAACAAGATGGCCAAATATGAGAAAAATGAAAAACTCCTCATCCACTATTTTCAATAGAGTATATCGAGGTGGTTGCCCAATGTTATATCAAGATCGATAATGTCAAGGTTAAGTCATAGGCCAACTTGGCTAGTGCTTTCTTGAACAAATGCCAACACGTGCCAAATTGGGCCCGCGACTATTCATTTATTATGAATCTAAAGAAGCTCACAGAAAGCTTCAAGCAATATGCTCAATGATGAAAAAAAGGAAGCTTTGGTTTAGCCCCTTCTAATTGAAAAAGAAATGACCATGATATTCATCAACACCATATATGCCTCGTATTATGGAAAACTGGTGAAGCATGCCACTAAAAATTTTGCTGATCTAGTTTTCTCCGATGAGATGATCGATGTAGTAATTAAAAATGGTAGGAAGTTTTGGGGGTGAGTCATCTAGGTCGAGTAAGAAAGCTACTAACAAGAAAAAAGAAGTTAAGGTAAATTCCATAAGCTACGCCAACCTACGTCAACCAAGCCAATATCAAGTGTCCAATCCTTATTACCTGGGTGCACTATACTTTAATCTAGTCATGATACCTCATCACTTGTTTACTTCATAACTTATAACCTATCTTTTACTATTCCACTAAATTCCTCCACAAAATAACCAATCGTAAGCTAACGAAAACATGAACAACCCCACCAACTACATGCCAAATAATTAGTGTGCAAACCAAAAAAGATAACATCTCACATAATTCAGAAAACTTGATTAAAGAAGAAATAGCACAACCTCTATACAAGGTAGGTTGGCCTTTTATCATATATAGCGAGCAATCTAGTTTTAGAGCCAATTCTTTGGCATCTTTCCAAAAAAAAGATTATAGAAGCTCTAACTCCCTTCCCATATATGAGTGACAAAGTCATCCCTTAGAAGTATGAAGGCTAGACCATAATGATCGAGGATCTCACTTAGTTGATTGCTGTTACGGACCTTTTAGGAGTCAATCATTTAACTTGCAGTGGAAGATGCCATGCTCGCCTAATCCAAGTAAGTCAAAGTAATGACAATACACTGATAACTAATGCACTTCAAGCCAAATCAAAAGACTCTGAAACCTAGAAGATTAAAGAGACAGTGGATGAAAAGAAAGTAACCGAATTCCTAAATTAATCAAACACAGCGAATACTACATTATTGATCAGTTGAACAAATATCCAGCTAAGATTTTGATGCTGTCCTTACTTCTTAATTCAAAAGTCAATCAAAATACACTACTCAAGGTGTTGAATTAGGCATATATGCCACCAAAATTCTAGTAGAAAAATTTGATCGTCTACTAACCAACATCATTATCGATGACTATATCTCATTCACTAATGGTAAGCCCTCTTGGAGGTAAGGTTAGCTACAAAGCCCTACATATCACCACACACTGCAGGGGCCATATTTTGCCAAAGATTCTTATAAATAATGGCTTTGCCCTAAATATCATGCTTTTAGCCACCGTAAACAAACGTCCTGTTGATGCATCCTATATCAAGCACAACCATATAACACTGCGAGCATTCGACAATGCTTATTATGGATTCACTAAAAATATCACCATTCTACTTTATATAGGCCCATGTACCTATGAGATTGAGTTTCAAGTAATAGACATTATTTTATCCTATAATTGTCTATTAGAGAGGCCTTAGATGTATTTAGCTAAGGCAATACTGTCATCCATGCATCAAAATCTTAAATTCATGATCAATGACAAAGTGGTTAGTTTTGGGGTTAAAGAAGAAATGATAATCATTATTAATGGCATTTATATTGAACCAAATAAAGACGCACCTAAACTGTCCTTCTAATCATTCGAGTTTGTTAATGCTACTTCTATACAAGAATGCCTGCCAATGGTTAGGCTTCAATTTTTTAGGAATACCTACAGGGGTCTAAAGTTGACTATTGGCAAGGATTATTAAGTTGGGAAAGGGCTTGTAGGAATTTGCAAGCGATTATTAGAACTTTGAAAGTCATTAGCCAAGTCAACAAAAAGAGCTTAAGATTTAATTCCAATATGCAGTGTAAGAAACAACAAGCCTAAGATCAAAGGTTGGTCTATCTATGGGGTAAAACTTAATCCTATAATAGATGGTGATCCCATCAATATGTGAGACCTTTTGATCAAAAGGATACATGGATCTCAATCAGTCAAGATAAATGGAAGTCAAAGATGTTCTATTCATTCTAAACCATGAACTTTGCAGCTTTCACATCAACACCATTGATAACCAACTAGGACCATCAAAGCCAAGTGATGAAACCCATATTTATCCATTAAAATATGTTCTTGACATTGGGGACATGTTGTAAACCCCTACACTTTTTTTAGTCTATTTCTATGTAATGTCAAGAAAAAAACCTACTTGCTTATGCCTAATGGTATGTAGTAATCCTATGCAATGGGCATCTTTTATCAAATATTATCAATAAAAGTGACTTTTGCATAAAGGATTTTGTCTTGTGTGACCATTTTATTCTTCGCCTTTACTTAAATTCTTTGTTTATACATACTTTTGTCTATATTATTTATTCTCTCACCCATTCAGGTGCCTGGTAAAATGATATGGATGTTTTCGATGAGCTCTCAAAGATCAATTTTGAGCAATCAATCTGCATTACTGAAGTTGATTCTAATAAAGATTCTATGGAGAAATCTATGCCACTAGACCTGTTATGATTAGTTAAGCATGAAGAAAAACAGATCTTGCCCTATGAGAATCTAATTGAAGTTGTAAATTTGGGGACTAAAGAGGATCAAAAAGAAGTCATGATCGAAACTTCCATAAAACCTTCTACTAGAACCAAATTGATAAATCTGCTCCAAGAGTACTAAGATGTATTTGTCTAGTCATATCAAGACATGCCTAGACTAAATATTGGCATTGTGGTCCACAAGTTTCCCTTTAAACCCTAAATGAAACCAATCCAGCAAAAGCTAAGGATGAAACTAAATATCCTCTTTAAGATCAAAGAATAAGTTAAGTAACAATTCAAGGTAGGATTCCTTGCTATAGCAAAATATCCAAAATGGGTTGCCAACATTGTCCTAGTCCCTATGAAAGACAACTTCAGGATTTGAATGTGCATTGATCATTAGGATTTGAATTGGGCCAATTTAAAAGACAACTTGCCATTACCCTACATTAAACTTTGGTCAACAACAATGTTAAGAATTCCTTGTACTTTTTCATAGATGGACTCTCAGACTATAACCATATCAAAATGGCACCCAAAGACATGGAGAAAACTAATTTTCTAAGCACGTGGGGCATAATCTACTACAAAGTCATGCCTTTTAGACTTAAAAATGCTGGGGTAACTTATTAAAAAGCCATAGTGACATTATTTCATGATCTAATGCACAAGGAAATTAAGGTTTACATGGATGACATGATTGCCAAGTCAACATGAGAAGACGAGCATGTTTCTGACCTTCCAAAGCTCTTTAAACGACTATGAAAATTTCCACTAAAGTTGAATCCTGCATACCTTTGGTGTCACATTCAAAAAGCTATTAGGTTTCATTGTTAATGAAAGAGAAATCAAAATCAACCCATGTAAAGCCAAAGCCATTCATAATATATCACCACCTTGGACCCAAAAATAGGTAAAAGTTTTTTAAGGAGGTTGAATTACATCTATAGATTTATATCATAACTTATGATAAGTGCAACTCGATTTTTTGGCTCTTTCATAAATAAGATCCTGGGGAATGAAATGAAGAATTCCAAGCAGCCTTTAACAAAATTAAAAATTATCTATCAAATCTGTTAGTATTAGTGTTGCTAGTTCCTAGTTGACTTCTATTCTTTTGCTTATCAGTTTTTAACAAATACTCAATTGAGTGCTTGGATAACATAACAAGTCAGGAAAAAAAGAGCAAGCTATTTATTACTTGAGCAAAATGTTTACAGAGCATGAGAACAATTATTCTACAGTTAAGAAGATACATTATGCATTGGCTTGGCCCACCCAAAGACTTAGGCGATATATGCTATACCACACTACATGGCTGATCGTGAAGGTCAATCCCATTAAGTACCTATACAAGGCCCCTACACTTTCAAGAAGATTGGCTAGATGGGAAGTTTTGTTTTTCGAATACGACACCATTTATGTCAACCCGAAAGTCATTAAAGGTAATGCAATAGTTGATTTCTTAGCAACTCGAGCAATGAGTGAATATGAGCCATTAAGCTTTGATTTCTTGTATGAAAACCTGATATGCATAACTGAATGGCATGAAAACCTTAATCATGGTCAATTCTGAAAGATGTACTTTAATAGAGCATTAAATACTCTGGGGCATAGAATTAGCATAATAGTGATTTCACCTTATGAGAGTCATTACCCTTTTATGAAAAGGCAAAACTTTGATTACAAAAACAATATAGAAGAATACAAAGCCTATGTCATAGGGCGACTATCAAGAAAAATGTCAGAACTTTGTAGTTTTTAGGCATTCAACCCTAGTCACATACCAACTGAAAAGGGAATAGCAAACTCGTGATCCAAAACTAATCCATTATGGAAAACTAATCTCAAAACTCAGAAAAAGAATGTAAGCATGTTAGTTTTTAGCATTTATCTCAGGAAAAAAAACCAAATAGTTGATGACTTGGCTATCTTATCATCCATGTTAAAAATTAGTTAAAAATCAAATATCGCTTTTATATTTAGATAAGCATCTATTCGACTTTGACCCATTGTTAAAACATCAGAGGAGATAAAGATAGCCTACCATGGTATCATGACATCCTCTGCTACGTTAAGGATTAATAATACCCCGAGCATGCCATAGAGAATGACAAAAAGATTATCAAGAGAATGGCTATAGGATTCATTTTGGATGGGGAAACCTTATACAAGAAAATTTGAAATCAAGTGTTGCTCAAATGTTTTGATGCTCCTGAAACCAAAAAGATTTTAAAGGAAATCCATTAAGGGATCTAAATGCACTAATGGACACTGGATGGCTAAATAAGCCATGAGGTTGGGCTATTATTGGTTAATTCTTAAAAGGAACTGCATCAATTACACCTAAAAATGTCATAAATGTCATATTTATGCAGAAAAATCAACGTCCCACCTTTACTACTTCATGTCATGGTAGCCCTATGGCATTTTTATATGTGGGGTCTAGATATATGATTGGACTCATCGCTCTTAAGGCCTCTAACGGACACTGGTTCATCCTAGTGGTGATTAACCTTTTCACTAAATAGGTTAAGGTGGCCTCATATGCTGATGTCACTAAATCAATTGTAAGCAAATTTGTGAAGCAGTACATCATCTATCGATATGGGCTTCTCAAACAAATCATTACAAGTATTGCTCACAATGACATGATGTGAGCAATATGTTCTCAAATTCAAAATCCAACATCATAACTTGATGCCATACTATCCATAAATGAATAGGGTAGTTGAAGCAACTAATAAAAACATTAAGAGAATAGTCGAGAAAATGGTCAAAACTTTCAAAGATTGGCATGAAAGGTTACCCATTGAACTTCAATCTGGATATCTAAAGGTGCTACTCCATTTTCCCTGGTCTATAAGATGGAAACCATCTTACTTATCGAAGTTGAGACCTTTCTTTAAGAGTCTTGATGGAGGCCAAACTCGAAGAGGCCAAATGCGTCAGGAATAGGTACAATTAGTTAAATCTTATTGAAGAAAAGCAATTGAAAGCCTTTTGCTAAAAAGGTTCGCCTTCGCTGATTTCATGAGGGGGAACTAGTACTCTACAAAATCCTCCCAATCCACAAAGACACCTAAGTTAAATGGGCTCCTAATTGGAAAGGACCTTATGTCATGAAACAAGTGTCACAAGATGGCCTAGATACGAATACTGACTAGCGAGACTTAAAAGGCAGGTGTACCACTTGTTCCTATATATATTTATATATCATTATTTTTATTTCTAAGGGCCGCATTATTATTATTTTTCTTATCTTTTGTGTCTAGAGACTGGGTCATCGAGATGACTTGCTTGCTTAACTTAACCCTAAATACTCATTACAAAATGACCATCTATCATGGAGTTGCCACCAATCCATTTTGCCCAAGTGAAATTGGTCACCTACCGGAGTTCGTAGCTTGAAGATTATAAAACTCTAGAAAACCAACTCTGAGGTCTACACTTACACCATAAAACATATAAAAAGGTCTAAAAGTCAGTTACAACCATAAATAAGGATCAATCCCTCTCATGATGCCTAGTAATCGATGCCTTATTAATCCCGTGATAACTTCAATTTTGATCTTTATTCAGTTTCAATATTCAGCATTAAATTATAATTCCTATATATCAAAAATAAAAATTTTTATGAAACAAATTTTTTATTTTGCTTAAGAAAATCGTGTTTCTAATATTTTTGAAAATCAAAATATTTTCATACTCTACTCGAGCACCAGAGAAATACGAAAGGTCAAAATATCTTTTGTATCCCTACTGAAGAATCGGAGGAATATGAAAGGCTAATAATCAAATCTCTCAGTACCCCACTAAAAGATCAAAAGAATACATAAGGTTTTATTTTCATAAAATTTGAAAATCTTGATTTTCATTTCAAAAAAGATATCTCATTATTAAAATAATCTATAAAACGCCTCTCATATATTGAAAGAAATTCTACGTGCCATTTTAATTCAGATATATTGTCTTAATTTTAATAAATTTCATTTTAAATAATGATAAAAAAATACTTTAAGACTTAATTTAGAAGAAACGAACTAAACTCGAACCTAAGTTCTTAAATTTGTCAAAATGACTAACATGTCCCTCAAAGCATACTTTTAGCATGAAAGGATCCTTGTGACCCTAAAGGACTCGATTTAATAGTAAACTATAAAATATCCCTAAGGTATACCTTCAATATAAAAGTATCATAGTATCCCTAAAGGACTCGATAACATCATAGAAAAATAAACCTATCTCTAATGCACAATTTTGTCATGAAAAAAATCCTAGTGATACATAGAACTTAGATCTAAGATAAATTACTAAAATGCCCTTAAAGTGTACTTTCATTATGAAAGCATCCCGATAATCAGGACTCAAAAATGATAAGAAATAATTACCCTAACTGGGTAATTATAATATTAAAAGTGACCAAAAATGTAAAAATTGCAACGAAGCCCTTAAATTTTCAAAATCACATTTCGTACCCTAACAAAGAACCAGAAGAATATGAAAGGTTTCAATGCTGTCTACACCTATACTAAAAAACCAAAAGAATGCTAGAAACACTCCTAATTCACCAAAATACCCAAAAAAAGAAATTTTCATGGTGAAATGACCTTTTTGACTTTAAAATGCTAAGCTTGTCCTAGTAAACTGAAAACTATTTCATTTTTTTCAATTTAGTCCCTACAAGAGAGAAATTTATAAATAAAAATCAAACACATCACAAACAACATGGAAATAATTCCAAAAGTTACAAGAACAATTTGGCCAAGCATCCTTGGTCTTGAAGCAATTTTTTTGACTTTTGCAAATTAGTCCCTAAAATTTTTAAAATTACAAAAACATCCTAAAAAGTTTTTAAATGCATAAAATATATTTTAAAAGGTTAAAATTATACTAAATACATCCCCAAGGGTATTGAAGCTTTTGGCCAAGCTTCGGACAGCCTTAAAATAATTTTTTTGACTTTTACAATTTAGTCTTGAAACTTTGCGTAATTACAAAGTAGCTTTAAAAAATCAAAACATCACAAAATCATACATATTATTTTCGGCCAAGCATGGAAATACCCTTCTAAGGCCTTGAAAATTTTGGAAAAATTATTTTCAAGCTTTTACAAGTTTAAAAATATAATAAAATAATACAAAATATCCCTATATCAAACATAAAAAAATTTAAAGGTCATTATATATTTTGGCTAGCATGTATTTCCACTGGAAATAATTTTTTTCATCACATATTTTCATGAATATCAATATAAATATATGACATGATTTCTACCAAACATAAATATGCATAAAAACATGATAAATAGTAAATAAATCAACATGAAAATATTATGAAAAATATCACAAAAATAAATACAAAAAATTACATTATTGCTACCAACAAATGCAAATAATCTTGATAAAAATCAACATATTACTAATAGAAATTAAATAAAACATCAAAATCAAGAAAGTTTGCTCAATGCCATTATACTTGGCCTTTCAACATGGACTAAAATCCATGAGCACAAGCATGATTTTGGCTCACTATGAGAAAGAATCAAGAATAAAATGAACAAAAATTAAGAGTTTTCTAAGTAAATTACCTTAGACAGCTCAGAAAGTTTAAGAAATTTAATAAATTTTGGTGATTTTTTCTATAGAATTCTAAAACCTTCTCAAACAATCTAAGCTTCCCCTATTTATGGGGAAAAGAATTTAGCCAAGAGGTTAAAAATCCCATTGGCCGAAACGTTCTAGCATTCTCTATATTTTTCTTTTATTTTATTTTTTTGATAATTTATTCTTTAGATTTTTTATGCTTTATTAAGCTTTTATTAATTAATTTTCTCTTTGTTTATTTTAGTCAAAAAAGGTAATAGATGAGTTATGAGTTTAGATTTCATGATGATTAGGATAATAAATTTTATAATTAAAATAAATATAAAAAAATTTGATAATGAAAAAAAATGAAAAAATAGTTACAACTGCCAATTTTATGAAAAAATGTTTGGAAAAACTAAATTATAAAAAATTCAAAGCTATAAATTAACAATTTTATTTACGAATATAAATATTTAGAAAGCCCGGTTAAGTGTCCATATGAAATTTTGACCCAAAAGAATTAATAAGAATTTTGGAGAGAAAAAATCATTCGGCTTTGTTGTAAAATCAAAATTGGCCTAATTGGGCATTGTTGGAAAATTGATAGAATAATCTTAAATGGGCATGTAAGGCTTGTAGAGAATGAAATAGGCTTGGTGAAAAATCAAAAATGGGCTTGGAAAGCTTATTGGCCCTATTGAAAAATTAATGGGCTTATTGGGTCCATTAGAATAATTTGAAAGTTTTAGGCCCATTAAGGAAATTTGACCCAAAATAATAAAAATTTTTTAGAACAATTCCAAGTATTGAATTATACAAGAAATTTTTAAGAAGTCTTACATGCAAGAAAAAGATAATTAAAAATCTTAAATTTTGTAAGAAAAACCATTATGGAAAAATTGTTTTTTTGAAAAAAATGTTAAACTCATAAAGCTTTTCAAAAACTGATTTAATATGAATTTAATAAAAATATCTAAAGAATTTTAAAAATTATAAACTTAAAAAAATCTATCAAAAAATCTATAGAGTAAAAAACTCTGTATTTTGGAAACGAGAAGATTTCAAAAAGAGTTCAATTTAATATCTCGCTCAAAGCATTAATTGGTGGAAATAATAAAGTAAGAACTTAAATTTTGGAACAAGTTTTACCAAAAAATCCATGAGCGAAAGCTCATAATGCAGTGAAAAATTCAAAATTAATTGATAGATTTGTTAATTTGACATCTCATAATACACAATGCCAATATGGACTTTTTTCCTGAATTTTTTTTATTTTTTGGAGTGCATATCAGTATAAATACTATATGGGTATCAATAAAAATATATGACGGTCAACTTTCCAAATTTATGAAAAATTCTTGAAAAAATCATAAAATAGGAAATTTAAACATGATAACATCCGTAATAAATTTCAAATTTTCAAAAGAATAAATAAAAACTAATTTTTTTCTTGAATATTCATCCTTGTAGACACCTCATTTTGTCCAAAATAGTTTTTAGTATCCTAGAAGTTAGGTAAAAGATGACAAAACCAAAAAAATAAAAATAAAGCTAGGAATGATCATCGCCTGATGAAAAATTTTTTTTATGAAATTCTAAAATGTTTATGGATCGTTTTAAAGAAAAATGCAAAAACGAGGCATTAAAAGTCATTTTTAGGGTGTCATCAGAGTCGTTTAGGTGAGTACGAGAGCTTGTTTTCCTCCCTTTATGACCAAGATAAGACAACTCGAGGAACCTAAGGTATGTACAGGTCATATAGGTGCTTAAACACTATCATGAGGCTTTCACGTTACCAAAATTTTGAATTTCCATGTGTAGTATCGATATAAGAGGGTTTGGTATTGATACCCAAGGTGTGGTATTGATACTTGGCGTGTTTGTACTGATACAGACTTTGGCAGTAGCTAAAATTGTGATTTTTGACAAAATGTATCGATACACAAGCATGAGTATTGATACAAATCCATGGCGTATCAATACTGGCCTCTAAGTCTCGAGATTGGAAACATTTTTTTACTCTTAGTATCGATACACAACTCATTGTATTGATACTTCGGAGTAAAATGTACCTTGTGTATAAATACAACATGTTCTGTATCGATACACCAAAGCATTTTTGCCTAGTTTGAGCCATTTTACAGCCTCCAAAAACCCGATTTAAACATATTTTTGCACCAAGGAACTATTATATAACATTGCAAACCTCAACTATGGGTTCATAGACAGATTCTAACCAATTTTGGGAGTCCAAACAATTAATGACAAAGGTCACTTTCATAAAATATATGGCTGTAAAAGGATAGCAGGCATATCTCTAGCTTGTAGGCTTTCACAGCCTTTCTGCCTATTTGCTCAACATGGCAGAAATAATAAGAAGGGAGTCAACTGAACATGGTGGCTGGAGATATGCCTTGGTGCAAAAGAAAAAATAAAAAATGCCTTTTGCATTGTCTTCTAAATGAAAGGGCTGAACCAAGAAAAAGATAACCAGCTATCTTAGAAAAAAAACTCTCTCAGCTATAAACAAAAAAGCTCTCAGCAATCCTAGAAAACTCTTCACCCATCCCCATAAATCCTTCAACAACTCCAACTTCAAAAACTCACCAAAAGTATATTCTATTGTCTTTCACTCATAACCAACCTCCATTCCCGTAGCTACCCCAAACCACCACTAGAAAACCTTCAGGAACCCAACTTTCCACACATTTTGATCCCTAAAAAGCCTCACCATCAATCATACCACCAAAAAGCTACTTCCTTTTATCTTTTGCTTACTAAATAATAGCAAGGAGAAGGAATAAATCAAGCCTACAGCCACTGCTTTGAGAAAAAGGGAAGTTTAAGTTTTTTTTGGTATATCCCCTTTACTTTGATTTTTATAGTTTCTGTTTTGTCATTAACATCATCTTAGCAAACCCTTTTTATGCTTTTTTGGCCTTTTTTGTGGCTTTGGCTATGGTTGTTTAGGATCTTGATTTTTTCTTCGTGACTTCATGCTATTTGGTTAACTAAGTAAGCTCTTTTGCATTTTCATCACCATAACAACCTCTGTCCATCTACTTCTTACCATGTTTCTTCCATATTCATGTCTTCATCTCATGTTTAAAATATGCATCTTAACATGACATAAGTATGCTCATGCATCTCCTAAAAGCTTGATAGGCTCTATGAAATAGAAATGCCTTTTTAGCAAACTCTTTTTAAACATGTTCATCCTAAATATGTTCATGCATCTATCTATCATCTCCATGCATTTTTTATCATATTTTCTATGAAAAATGTCACCTTTGCTCGTGCTTATATGTTCCATATTCTGCATCATTTTATGGCACTTTGTTTATGTTGAGGTGCATGCTTGAGCGCTAGAAAACCTAATTTCAAAAATATCCCCAAGTTAAGCACACGCTATCTCCTATACATGGAGAATAACATAGGCTTAAGATTTTATGAAGTTGGTTTTCCAACTTTGGGGGCAAAGCAAGCATTCAGTTATGGATTCAAGAAAGAATGAGTGTAAGAGTGCTATTTTTTCAAAAATAAAATGAAGCCTTTTAGTTAAAAAATGTGAACCCTTGGTCCTTAGCCAACCACCTTCATAGTGGCATGGCCAATGGGTTGTTCTATTGTTCCAAACTACTCTAGGATTATGGAATGAACTTGTGATGCCCATGTCAACCTCTCATCTTGGTTACGGATGTTCAAACATCTAGGCCCAAGCTTAAGCTAAAGAAAAACCAAATTACTAAACACTTCCCCTGTTTTATTCTGGAAGTACAGTGGCCTAGTCTTGAAAAGTTATTTAAAAAATTCAAAAATGATTTATCCGAAATATGTTGGTATTTTTTGCTTGAAGGGTTTTGAATTACCTTTCCAACGATGTCTCATTTACCTTCAGCTCATCCCAGATGAAACAAGTACTATTTTCAAATCTTTGCTATCTAAAACCCTAAAATCCATCAAGCAATTTACCATTTGGGCTATGTAAACAACATTTTTGAATCCCTTGAATATTTTTCTCATGGAGTTCATGAAGTTCCCTTTTCAGAAAGGTATTATTCGCATTTTAACAATTCTGGATGAATCCGAAATGATTTTTCAAAGTTCATCATACCTTTACCCCGTATATGCTGCCAATGTCAAGAAAAGTTGAAATTCAAAAATTAATGCCACTTAGAAAGTCATTTTCTAGGATTTTTGGAATATTTTTACATTAATCCTCATCGAGTTAACTTTCCAATGACACCTCCTTTACCCCCGAGACCTTCGATAAGCTTGAAATAAATTTAGGAAGAGAAATGACATGATGTTGTCCTTTATTCCTAACCTGATTTTTGAAATGTTTTATTGAGGCATTCGAATGCCTCATGATCTACTCAGCTTTTTCTTGTAATCTAAGCCCTTTAGACTTGGACCAAGGCTAAACAAAAAGAGAAATATTTTAGCCAAACCTTTGACTCTCGATTTTTAAAGATTTCCTATTTTTAAAAATATGACCCATTCCTCTTAACGTTAAAGATTTTCATTTTTGGGGATACTCCAACCCCAAGGGATACTCTAACCATGCTTTTACCTTAAAATGACATCAAATTTTCATTTTTGGGGATACTCCAACCCCACTACTTTAAAGGGAACTCCAACCCCGTTTTTACCTCAAAATAACATCAAATTTTCACCTTTGGGGATACTTCAACCCCACTCTTTTGAAAGGATACTCCAACCTCGCTCTCCACATTCCTTCAAAAATCCAAATTTTTTTCCCGAAGACATCCCTGAGTCATTGAAACCTTTTTTTCTCTTTAAATTTTCACTGAATTCGACTAAGTCTCAACATTGTCATCTCGATTATTCATTGATAATTGAAGATAATTACAAGAAACATTTTGATCGTCCCTCCTTTTCATGTATTTTGTGTGGATTTATTTATTGTTCTCTTTTCCACCTTAAGAATACATTTCCTTTTGTAGGGACCTCGGGCATTCATGCTTTAAAGATCATTTTTAAAATCATAAAATGATATCTCGTGTCGGTATCTCTTTAGTGCCAAACATGAAATATTTACTTTTTTAAAAAACCCATCCGAAGATTATTTTCATCAAAAACCCCTATGTTTATCACCTCTCCAAGGTACATAGGTGATAAAATTTTCATTAAAACCCAAAAATTTTCATTAAAACCCGACCTCATATCTTACAAAATTTCATGCATTAAAGGGAATTATACTCAAATAATGATAAAAATGGAATCGAGGAAATTAAGATTCAAGGAAGATATAGTTAGATGGTACCGATTTTCGGGCATTGTGGGGGTGCTAATCCTTCCCCACGCATAACCAACTCCCGAACCCAAAATAATGAATCTCTGGTATTATTTTCAATAGGCATTCGGTCATGCCTAACTTAAAATGATCGGTGGTGACTTCAAGTTTAAGGCCACTTTGTGGTGGCTATCCAAGACTAGTCGGATGAGCAATTTGTCCAACAGTCTTTCACTTTTTCATGTCAAACATCATCATATTTTTTAAGTTGAGCAAGTTTTGGCCCTTCGGATTGTCTGAAGTTCGTAAAGGTCAAGCATGTGGAACATCGACAGTCCTTTTTATCCAAGATTGATTTTTTACAATTCTCAAAATCACATTATTCATCACTTGCATATACAGCCATTTAGGTATGACTAAATTGGTCTTGAAAATGCATAGCCCGCTTAGAGGAAGTTGACCTTTGCCAACCTAATTGCTAAATTCTCGATCACAGATATTTAAAACTATCAGAGAAAAGGTCTTTTATGAAATTAGGTATCTATAGCTGCCTCTTTTTTACTGTTGTTAAAAATCATGAGCAAGGCAAAGACCAAAAAGACACAATTTTGTTCAGGCTATTAAGTTTTGAAAAATAAACTAAACTAAAATGTGCGTAAAATAGAATAACCAAGTACGAAACCTTAAGTTAGAATTATGGCTAGGGCAAGCCCTAAGTTTAAAGAATTAATCTAAATGAAACTATGACAGCTAACTAAAGTGACCAAGATGAGACCTAAGTTGAAAAGGGTTAATTAGGACAAAACCATGATAGTCAATGTAAGAGATCAAGATAAAACCTAAGTCCAAAAGGGTTGACTAGGACAGAACCATGATAGTCAACTTGGGTAGGACCAGGGCGACACCTAAGTCAAAAATTATCGAGCAAGGTGGAACCTAAGCCAAAAAAGGTTGACTAGGGCAAAACCATGATAGTTAACCAAGTTTACAACTAGGGCAAAACCTAAGTCAAAAAAGGTTGACCAAGGTAGAACCTAAGTCAAAAAAGGTTGACAAGAGTGGAACCATACGAATCAAAACAGATTAAATGAGAAAAAACCATATGAGTCAACAAGTCTAAAGGGTTGATCGAGATGAAACCATATGAGTCAATAAGTCTAAAAGGTTGACTAGGACGAAGCCATATGAGTCAACATGCCTAAAGGGTTGATCAAGACGAAGCCACACAAGTCAATAAGTCTAAAGGGTTGACCGAGATAAAGCCATACGAGTCAATAAGTTCAAAAGGTTGATCGAGATGAAACCATACGAGTTAGCAAGTCTAAAAGGTTGACCGAGATGAAATCATACAAGTCAATAAGTCTAAAAGGTTAACTGAAATAAAACTATATGAGTTAACAATTCTAACATGTTGATCGAGATGAAACAATAGAGTTAAAAAGTCTGAAGGGTTAATCGGGATGAAACCATACGAGTCAAATTAGGCAGAGACAATGCTTGATGTTTATTAATTTGAAGGGATGTGAGACTAACCTTTTGATTTTAAGGAAGTTAACATAGCGAAAGATTATTAATTTTCTATATTATTATGCTTAGCTTTTAATCTGTAAATCATTGAATGTAATGCGTACAAAACGTATAATGCATTTTCATGATTATTTTTTTTTTATTTATAAGTTTTGACATTATTCATACTAGACAATCTCTAATCCAACCTATTTTGGAATCGAAGGTATTTTAGAAAATGTAATAGATGTTTCTTTTTCATTTGCTAAAGTAGGCCTAAGCTTTTACTTGGAGTCAAAGGTTTCTTCAGAAAATTATGGATATTTCTTTTTTTTTGGCAAAGGGAGCCTATGCCTAAACTTTAAGTTGAAAGCTTCCTCTTATACTTAGAGTTTAAGGTTTAAATTGTTAAAGGACTATCATATGTTTGCCCCATCAAATCCTTCTCTTAATATTAACTTTTAGAATCTAAGAATTATTTTATTTTTCTTAAAAAGTCACCAAAGAATGAATTAGTGCAATAAGATAACAATCACATTTCGCTGCTAAAAGTGTAATTCTATTGAAATGAAAAGTATCACAATTCATCTGAATTCCAATTTTATAAAATTGACCACCTTTTTATTCTAACCTGGGAAAGAATATATTTGATCAAAAATTATTAAAATTTCATAATAATTTTAGCCATGAATTTTCCAATAACAAGGATAATAGATTCCCATCTTTATCTGTTAAGGCTTTAGATGATCACCATTTAGGAGAATGAGTTTAAAGGCACAAATAAGGTGGCACTACTAGAAATTTGTCTTGAAGAAATTGGTATAAGAAAGTCAAAGTTTATCAAGACTAATTTAGTGCGGATGTTCCTCTCATAAGAGCTTCTTGAAAGGCAAATAGTCAGGTTATAAAATCCTTTTAATCTTTAAATACAATAGCCTGATAGATGTTAAACTAATGTTAGTAAAAACTAAGACTGAAAAGGTTAATTTGGAAGGTCTTTGGCAAGCATCAATTTCTAATGTAGGATACAAAAGCTCTGAAAGGTTATTTTAAAATGAATCAATGTCTAGGCATTTGACTCGACTTTTAGTTGATGTCATGAAATTTCAATAGGTTTGGGATTATTTCTAGATTAGCATGGAAGGGCTTTTTTTTTTAGTGGCTACCTTTGTCAGTTTAGGAATAATTCCAAACCCTTTAGGTTTGTTTAAGACTATATTTTTTGGGTCTTCACTTTAGAACTTCATTTTTTTTAATTGATTGCCTTATCATATTCTTGAGAACTCAAAAATCATTCAAAAAAATGAATTTGAAAGAAGATTTCTAGGAATGGCCTGACAGATCAAATAGCTATACTTGATTAATTTCCCCGAATTCCTTTTCTTAGGTATTTAAATGCCTTAGAATGAGTCCAATTGATTCCCTAATGAATTATTAAGTCATGTATAAGTCCTACTAGGCTAGGATTGAGACCCAAAATTGATTTAGTCCTTTTATTCAAATAATTTTTTTAATTTAAAATCTATAACTTTATCAAAAATATCCAAAAATATTCTAATTTTCTAAAATTACCAAATTTTTATTAACGAGGTACTCTAACTCCATTTTTCATAACTTTACTCAAAATTTCATTTTTTCTCTCTCCAGTTACCTCAAATTTTTTAATCAAAACCATAATTTTCCACGCCTTAAGTGACCAACGAGTCCAAATGTGTCTCAAAATTATAAATTTGGTTATTTTTATATAACCAATAATAATTACAAGATACATTCTGATCATCCATTCTTTCTTTATTTTTATTATGCTTTATTTTTATGTAATGTTTATTTATGTTTTACTAACATGCTTCTTTTATTAATGTTAATTTTGCATTGATGTTTTTAAAATCAAATTTTCAAGAAAGCCCAAGGCAATGTTCTATTTCATTATCCATCTACTGCTAGGCATGGAATAGTTATTTTATTAAAACCTATGTATTTCACCATCTTCATGGGTTACATAGAGAGGTCTGAGTTTATTATGAAAAATCCATATTTTTTTAATTTAAAAATATATCATAAAAAGAGAGTATACATGAATAATGACTATTTAAAAAATAGAGCAAATTGAGGCTAAGATAACATATGGCTAAATGGTACTGATTTAAGGCATCGTGAGCGTATTAATCTTTCCTCACGCATAACTATTTGTTGGACCCTTCTAACGAACTCTAGACATATGTAGGCCATAAAAATTGATTTTCAAAGTTTCAAAACTAGTGAATGATCATACCTAAGCCTAAATGATCGATGGTGACTTTAAATCATTAGCCAGTTCTTGGTGGTTATTAAAGGTTTCCTATCTCAAATAACAAGAAACACTCATCTCTCATCCTATCACACCAAAAATCTCAAGCAAAGATCATTTTCAAGTTAGATGCTTTTCCTGTCGTTAAGGGGTACATTCCGACATAGGCAATTAGATGTTAATAAGGCATTTTTGCAAGGTACTTTATCTGATATGGTTTATAGGCTCAACCTTCTGGTTTCATTCAGAAAGATAAACAATGCATGTTTGCAAATTGCAAAAACCATCTATGGCATAAAAAAAGCAACTCGAGCATGGTATCAAGACTTGAGTAATTTTTTACTGTAATATGGTTTTTAGAACTCAATTAAATCATGGATTTAATTTGACAATTCCATCTTATTAGTGTGACATATCAGGTTCCTAATATGATGGAAATGAAAATAATTAATTTCATTAATCATGTTCATAGATCAAGAGGGGATCTAGCAACCTATTATGACAACCTAGATGTTAAAGAGTTAATGAGTTCTCATCGAAACCGTTTAATAACTAGCCTATTAGTGTAATACGATCCTTTCACCATATATCTCAAAATGAGCAAGAGCATGGTTTAGTGTCTACTCATGCTTCGATCTATGTTAGATCTTTCAACTCATGGTTAATGATCATGAACTATTATGAATGATTCCTCAAAATTCATTATGCCATGGTCAAAGGCTTTAATCTTATTAACTATAGTAAAGATCATTAGAATACGTCTCTAATGTCTCTAAAAATGGTGAATCCTATCTAGATCACTTATCCATCTACCATATACTTCATGCTATACCAGAAACCACATTTCCTTTGGCATCCATATGTTATGGACCTGTTTGTGATGATCTTTAACTATGGCACTATCCATATGAGATAACCTGGTATTATGAGTATAAGAACTATTATATATAATGGCACATATGAACATATTCCATAAACCTTGAGTGACTAATACCAAATAAAGTTCTCATATAGGCCGTGTTTAGTGCATTTTTCATAAAACAAGCACTTTAATGCCGTCATAAGTATCTCACATATTTCAACCTATGAGATTAGTTACTTACTTCATAAGTAAGAAGCCATAAAATGTGCTGGCCTTTAAGCATTGACAATGTCTAGTCTTGACGATACAATGACCATAAATGTTTTGAGGAACTTGGCTTTGATGCATGAGGATCTCATAATTGCAATATTTTATAATTTTTATGAAAGGCCTTTTGAGCTTTATGGGATTTGTATAATTAATGGCTTCATGGTAATCAATCATGCCACTAACACGAAGGAAAACCTTGTGTTACTTTAGCTAATAATTAGGTTGTACTTAATTGATTTCATATCTTTCTTGCCCTAATCCGATTAGTGTATGGGCATACATTAACAAAAGCATAGGGGATACTTGAGATGGCATATAGATGCTAGTTTTATGAAAACAAGTTTGCTAAACATGCTCGTGTGAGAACATCATCTAGTACAAGTCATTCAAATGTCTATGGAACATGCCAATCATGTAACCAGTCCTTTGAGTTATGATACTAGGTCATCTTGTATAAGGAGTATCATACTTTGATCCATTTAAAATGAATTACAACAGATAATGCCAAAGATAAGGTATTTTAGGTATGATATAAAGCATACGAAGGTGGATGAATGGTCAAGAAAGGATTCACCATTCCTAGTGCCATTAAAGATGTGTCATATTTGTTCTTGGTTATGGTTAATTGGATTATAGTCTTTGACCAAGCATGATGAATTTAAGAGAAATCATTTTTTTAAATTCATAAGTTTAACCATGAGTTGTAGGAACTAATATAGATTAAAGGATGGTTGATGCTGCACCATGCTCATGTTCATTCTGGGATATTTGGTGAAAATTCTAAATTACATTAATAGGTTGGTCATTGAAAGGTTTTAAAGAAGCCATGATGGGTTGTTAGATCATACTCTTAATCTATGAATATGGTTAATGAGATTAATTATATTCATTATCAACATGTTGGGAACCTAATGGGTCACACACAATAGGACAAAGAAGTTTGGATTACAACTAGGATATAATTGCATTTGACTTAATTAAAAAAAAGGTAAAATTTGGAGGCCATAACTGAATTAGTCTAATTAAATTTAATTATGACATTAATTGGATTTATGATATCGAATCTTGGATGTCTTAATTATGCAATAATGATAAGAATGTTTTATCAAGACAATGTCTACACCTGTGATTATGGTTGTTTTAGCCTAATCTTGGCCGAATCTAGTACCTTAATTGTTAAAGTGAATTAGACAATTATATGATAATTATTTAATTGGATTTAAATAAAGTAAAATTGTTTTACTTAAGCCAAAATTTTAATTGAGAATTAAAGTTTGGTAGGTAAATAGGGCTAACAAAAACTCTCATAGCCTTGTCTTGTGGTTTAGTTTTGAACAAGCTTACTAGACCTGGGCTTGCCATGGCCAAATTTATATTTATATAAATGTTAATAAGCTAATAGTTCATATTATATAAATTTTAAGATATTCATATATCTGTAGTGTTCATGTTTTTTTGTGTCACTTCGTATTTTAATAGTTTAGGTCATGTTTACTCGATAATTTGAAATTTTTAATATATTTATCAGATAAAAATTACGAACAAATGATCAAAAATAAAAAAATGCATGCAATAAAAGAGCCATTCATTTATTTGTATCATGTTCGTGTTATTTTAAATTTTAATACTAAAAAAATAAAATTCAATAGTTTAAATAAACTACAATTTTTACTTGTCTCATGTTAGTTTTTATATTATAGTTAATTAAGATATTTTATATTTATTTAATTCGTATTATAAAAATTTTAAAATATTTATGTATTTGTGTCGTATTTATTTTTTCATATAGTATCATGTTTTAATAGTTTAAATTGTCTTTACTATATAATTTAAAATTTTAATGAATTTATCAAATAAAAAATACAAAAAAAAAACTGCAGTGATATGGCCACTGAAACACTCAAAAGTATAGGTGCCTTCTTCATGAATGCGCTAAAACGCTTTCAACATTAAAGCGTCCAAGTTTTAACCGCATTCATGGAGATTTTCATCCAATGGAGGCTTTTAGCCTGCGTGCCTTAAGGAAGGCTTATGGTCAGCTCTAATAATAATCGGTTTAACCTGTTGCCATATTTTTTATTTAAGTTATTTTATTTTTTACGTATATTATTACATAAATTTAAATAAAATTATTATAATTGCATAAATATAATACAAGTTACATAAATCATTATCATTAGAAAAAAAATTTGTAATTACTAATAAATATTATGGTTACATAAATTATATTATCTATTCCATAAATTATTATGATTGGTAATAAAAATTAATATTACATATTTTTATTATAATTACAAATATAACTTATACATATATATAAATTATGAAAAAAGATAATAAAAGTTGTAATACATAAATTTATTACATTTACATAAAAATTTTATAAATTACAAAAATTTATTATAATTAGGTTATAAAAAATAGTACTATATAAAATATTATGTAGTATATAAATTATATTACCTATTATATATGTATATCATCATAAGTAATATGATTAAATATTACACTTTTTTTATAATTACACATAAACATTATTTATTTACAAAAATTATGATACAAGATAATAAAAGTTATAATACGTAAATTTATTACATTCACATAAAAATTTTATAAATTACATAAATATATTACCAATAATTAATAGGAAGTATTGTTAGAGAAAATATTATAATTACATATATTATAGTAACTATAACATATTTTTATTACCTTAGATAATATAAATACGTATTAAATATTTGTTACATATAAATATTATTGGATTTACATGCAAATATTACTTGATTACATGAAAACATTATCAAGTCTGTAATGTATGTATATAAAATATTCTTTTAAGAAAATAAACTATAAGTTTTTGAAAATTCTTTTTTTTTTAAATATATTATATATGTAGGAAACTAATTTTTATAGTAAATTTTAAAATGAAAAAATTAACATATTTTTTTAGTTTAATAATTTATTTGGATATATTAATAATAATTACATTGTACTGAGAAAAATTAATTTTATGATAAAATTCATATTTTTTATTAGTTGGTAAAATTACAATTAAACATTACAAAAATTACACATAAATATTATAATTCACATAATATTTATATGTAATTTTTATTATATGTAATGTATTTATGTAAAAAAATTTTAAAAGTAATATTTGTATATAATTTATTACGTACAAACATTACTGTATTTACATATAAATATTACAGATTTACATAAAAATATTACCAAATATGTAATGTATGTATGTATGTAAATTATTCCTTTAAAAAAATGAACTTTAAGTTTTTGAAAATTATGTTTTCCTTTTTATTAAATATATTATATATGTAGAAAATTAATTTTTGTACTAATTTTTGAAGTAAAAAAAATTAATATATTTTTTTGGTTGAATAATTTATATTTTTATTAGTAATAATTATATTATATTATGAAAAAATACTTTTGATAAATATATGTTTTCTATTAGTCGGTAAAATTACAACTAAATTTCACAAAAATTACATATAAATATTAAAATTTATATAATGTTTGTATGTAATTTCTATTATATATAATGTATTTATATAAAGAATCTTTAAAGATAATGTTTATATGTAATTTGTTACATACAAATATTACTTACTTACATATAAACATTACAGATTTACATAAAAATATTATAAAATATGTGATGCAGGTATGTAAATTATTCTTTTAAGAAAATTAACTATAATTTTCTTTTAAGAAAATTCTTTTAAGAAATTATTCTTTTAATAATTTTTTTATTTTTATTAAATATATTATATATGTAGGAAATTAATTTTTGCAGTAATTTTTTAAGTGAAAAATTTTCATTTTTTTATTTTAATGATATATTTATATATATTAGTAGTAATTATATTTTATTAAAAATTACTTTTTATGATAAAATACATATTTTTTATTAGTTGATAAAATTACAACTAAAGATTATAAAAATTACATATAGATATTATAATTAAAATAATGTTTATATGTAATTTGTATTATATGTAATGTATGTGTGTAAAAATCTTTGAAGGTAATGAGGAGGGGGATTACATATTTTATATTAAATTTTAAAATATCATTTACAAATAACAAAAAATAGGAACTATTTAATATTAAAGCTCAAATTATCATTTATAAATAATAAAAAATAAAAATATATTTTTATTAAATCTTAAATTAATATATATTATATATAATATATTATAATATTATATATGTTGGGGATCGGCTCCCTTTGTAAGGGAATCGACCACTCTCAGATTATATATAATATGTATAATTATATATATTACATATAAATTATATACATTAAAAATATTATATTAAATCTTGAATTATAAAATAATCTCAAACCATATTAAAAATTGGATTAATTTCAAAAATAATAAAAATTTAAAAAATACTTAATATTAAATCAAATTATTTTTTAAAAAATTAAAAATAATATATATTATACATATTATATATTTGCAAATATAATAAATATATAATATAATGTAATATTATAAATATAGTATAATATAATAATGTATTATATAATATAATATATTATATACAATAAAATATAAAAAATATTTTATATTAAATTTTGAAAAACTAGTTAAAATAATAAAAATAAAAAAATATTTAATATTAAATCCAAATTTTTTTTGAAAAAATTAATATAATGTATATTATATATAATATATATTATATAATAAATATATAAAATAATATATAATATTATAAAAATAACATAATAATATATTATAGAATATATAACATATACTAAAGTATAAAAAAAATATTTTATACTAAAAAATAATATATTGTTTTAGTTTAGTAATTTATTAGGATATATTAGTAATGATTATATTATAAAAAATTTTTAATATTTTTTAAGTTTATTAATATATTTTTAATATTAGACATAAATATATTATATTAATAAAAAATTAGCTTCATAATAATTTTTTATTTTTATTAGTTCAAAAGAATTATTACTAAAAATTATCGAAGTTGCATATAAATATTAGAATTTAATAAAGCATTACAATGCGGGTAATTTTTGTATGTAATACATGTTATGGGTTAAAAGTACTGTTTGTATGTAACAAATTACATAAAAATATTAGCAGATTACATACAAATGTTACAAAGTTACATAAAAACATTATTAAAAAATTATGATCATGTAAACCGGTTACAATGATTTTTATTTTTTTTAACGGTTCATATTATTTACTTTTTATCTAACGGTTCTTACAAGGAGTGCATTCTAAAATTTTCCTTGTCCAACTATTTGGCCTTTTTGCCATAAAAGCGTAAGCCGTTTTTAACCCATCTGACATGAACTGGTCAAAATGTCAAATTGATAAAACAATAATATTTTGGTAATTAATTTCAAAACAATAATTTTTTGATAATTTGTATGAAATTTAAGTGCAGCTCGGTCAAGATGCGAGAAAAATGCTTGCTTTCCATCATGGGAAAGTCATTTAAAATTTTGAAAATAATATTTATACAAATATAGAGTTGGTTTAATGATCTAATTTTTAAAGAAATAAATTTATAGTTAAAATTAAATTATTATGATAAATTATACAAAATAGGAGATTAATTAAGATATGACATGAAATAACATGAAATATAATTAAAATATAATATAACATAAGAATAATATTTTACACTACAAAATACATAAATGTGTTAAAATATATATAAAATAAATTATTAATGCTATAAATTTATAAAACTTTAAACATGCAAAGAAATTAACATGAACAATAACATAAATTTTTTTCTTTTTTCCTTGTACTTTCCTTCTCTCTTTCTTTTATTTTTTTCTTTTACGAACAAGAACAAAGTTTTGGACATAATAATTATATTAATGTAAGGCTTGTGTAATGATTTAATTTTTGAATTTAGGGTTAAAATTAAATTATTATGATAAATTATATAAAATATAATATAAATTAAGATGTAACATGATAATAACATGAAAAATAATCAAAACATGATATGAAAAAAAGTAAACATGCCATAATAAATAAAATATGTCAAAATATATATAAAATAAAATATTAACATATAAAGATTAGTACAAACACAAATATACAAAATGATAGCAAATAAAAATTTATAAAAAGAAAAATCCTTGATTTGCCACAAACATATAAATTTATATAAAAAAATCTTTGATTTACCACATGGCAAGCCAAGAATAAAAAATTAAAAAATTAAAAAATAGAAGAGCTTTAACTGACCATGTGATTAGCCGAGTGATAATGGGAGGCAACGGCCCGTGATCAGAAACGTTATCCCCAGCGGATATCATTTAATTGTTTTATAGATAAATTACAGATAAGCGTGCAGCACGTGCATCTCCTATCTCACCGGCCACAATTGCATTATTATTATTATTATTATTATTATTATTATTATTATTATTAGTAGTAGTAGTATTAGTGGCTTTTTTATACAAATAATATATATATTTTTTTATTTACGAAAATAGGCTAAAATCAGATTATTTACCGAAATAGGTCAATTTTTCAATTTAATTGAGAAATCGCCATTTGAAATGGCGATTTCATATTTTAGTTGAGAAATCGCCAAATCAGAGGGCGATTTCTCAACTTATTTTAAGAAATTGTCAAATCAAATGACGATTTCTCAATTAAATTGAAACCAATTGCAATTCAATTTAATTCCGGCG
>JBBYHM010372007.1:0-17853 GCA_038381775.1 Adansonia rubrostipa | reverse complement strand
CATTGGACCTCCAATTCCTTGCAAAGGATCATAAGAATGGTTAGAAATAGGTGTTTGTGCAAGTTGATCTCCATCAGTTTATAGTGCCAAATCACAAAAATAATGGAGATTATTATGAGAATCCAAGTTTGTCCCATGATGGGTGAACTTTGATTCTAAAGAAAATGGTGCAATGAAAAGCTTCACTCACCTAGTCAAAGCATTAAAACCATGTATACCAATGAGGAGAATGTGTTTATGGTGCCTAATCACCGACAGAATAGAGATTATTATGAGAATCTAAGTTTGTCCCATTTTTAGGTCTATCTTTGATTCTAAGGAAAATGGTGGAATGAAAAGCTTGTCTTGCCAAATCAAAGCATCAAAATTGTGTATCCCAATGAAGAGAATGTGTTTATCATGCCCAATCACAAAATGAATGGAGACTATTATGATAATCCATGTTTTTCCCATTTGACAGATGAACCTTGATTCTAAGGAAAATGGTGGACCAAAAAACTTTTTCTTTCCAAACCAAAGCATCAAAACTATGTATCCAAATGAGGAGAATGTGTTTGTAGTGCCTAATCACCGAATGAATGGAGATTATTATGATAATCCGCATTTATCTTACTTGGTGGACGAACTTTGGTTCTAAGGGAAAAGGTGGAAAGAAAAGCTTTTCATTCAAATCCAAAGCATCAAAACCATTTATCCTAGTGAGTAGAACGTGTTTATAGTGCCCAATCACAAAAAGAATGGAAATTATTATCAGAATCCAAGTTTGTCCCATGATGGACGAACTTTGGTTCTAAAGAAAATGGTGCAACAAAAAGCTTCTCTCGCCTAGTCAATGCATTAAAACTGTGTATAACACTAAGAAGAATGTGTTTATGGTGCCCATTCACTAAAAGAATGGAGATTATTACAAGAAACTAAGTTTATCCCATTTGAGGGATGAGTTTTGATTCTACGAAAAATGGTGGAATGAAAAGCTTCTCTGGCCAAATCAAAGCATCAAAACTCTGTATCCCACCAAAGAGAAAGTGTTTATCATGCGCAATCGCAAAATGAATAGAGACAGTTATGATAATCCAAGTTTGCCCTATCTAAGGGATGAACCTTAATTCTAAGAAAATAGTTGAAAGAAAAGTTTCTCTTTCCAAACCAAAGCGTTAAACCATGTATAATAATGAGGAAAATATGTTTGTGGTGCTTAATCACCGAAAAAATAGAGATTATTATAAGAATCTAAGTTTGTCCCATTTGAGGTAGAATGAAAAGCTTATCTTGCCAAATGAAAGCATCAAATCTCTGTATCCCAATGAAGAGAATGTGTTTATCATGCCTAATCACAAAATGATTGGAGACTATTACAATAATCCAAGTTTGTCCTATTTGAGGGACGAACCTTGATGTTAAGGAAAATAGTGGAAAGAAAAGCTTTTCCTTCCAAACCAAAGCATCAAAACCGTGTATCCAAATGAGGAGAATGTGTTTGTAGTGCCTAATCACCAAATAAATGGAGATTATTATGATAATCTGCATTTATCACACTTGGTGGAGGAACTTTGATTCTAAGGAAAAAGGTGGAAAGAAAAGCTTTTCATTCAAAACCAAAGCATCAAAACTGTTTATCCTAGTGAGTAGAATATGTTTATGGTGCCTAATCACAAAAGGAATGGAGATTATTATGAGAATCCAAGTTTATCCCATGATGGATGAACTTTGATTCTAAAGAAAATGGTGTAATGAAAAGCTTCTCTCGCCTAGTCAAAGCATTAAAACCATGTATACCAATGAGGACAATCTGTTTATAGTGCCGAATTACTGAATGAATGGAGATTATTACGGGAATCTAAGCTTTTCCTATTTGAGGGAAGAGCTTTGATTCTAGGGAAATGCTGGAATGAAAAGCTTCTCTTGCCAAATCAAAGCATCAAAACTCTGTATCCCAGTGAAGAGAATGTGTTTATCATGCCCAATCACAAAATGAATAGAGACTATTACAAAAATCCTAGTTTGTTTCATTTGAGGGACAAACGTTGATTCTAAGGAAAATGGTGGAAAAAAAAACTTTTATTTCAAAACCAAAACGTCAAAACTGTGTATTCAAATGAGGAAAATGTGTTTATAGTGCCCAATCACCAAATAAGTAGAGATTATTACAATAATCCATCTTTGTCTCACTTGATGGGCAAAATTTGATTCTAAGGAAAAAGGAGGAAAGAAAAGGTTTTCTTTCAAAACTAATGAATCAAAACCATGTATCCTAGTGAGAGAATGTGTTTATAATGCCAAATCATAAAAAGAATGGAGATTATTACGAGAATCCAAGTTTGTCCCAAGATGGGTAAACTTTGATTTTGAAGAAAATGGTGCAATGAAAAGCTTCTCTTGCCTAGTCAAAGCATTAAAACCTTGTATACCAATGAGGTGCCCAATCACCTATGGAATGGAGATTATTATGAGAATCTAAGTTTGTCACATTTGAGGGACGAGCTTTGATTCTATGGAGAACGGTGGAATGAAAAGCTTCTCTTGCAAAAACCAAAGCATCAAATCTTTTGTATCCCAATAAAGAGAATATGCTTATCATGCCCAATCACAAAATGAATGGAGACTATTATGAGAATCCAAGTTTGCCCTATTTGAGGGATGAACCTTGACTCTAAGGAAAATGGTGGAAAGAAAAGCTTTTCCTTCCAAACCAAAGCATCAAAACCATGTATCCAAATAAGGAGAATGTGTTTATAGTGCCCAATCACCAAGTGAATGGAGATTATTATAATAATCCACGTTTATCTCACTTGATGGATAAACTTTGATTCTAAGGAAAAAAGTGGATAGAAAGCTTTTCACTCAAAACCAAAGCATCCAAACCATTTATCCTAGTGAGTAGAACGTGTTTATGGTGCCTAATCATAAAAAGAATGGAGATTATTATGAGAAACCAAGTTTATCCCATGATGGATGAACTTTGATTCTAAAGAAAATGGTGCAATGAAAAGCTTCTCTCGCCTAGCCAAAGCATTAAAGCCATGTATACCAATGAGGAGAATCTATTTATATTGCCCAATCACCGAATGAATGCAGATTTTTATGGGAATCTAAGCTTATCCCATTTGAGGGAAGAGCTTTGATTCTAGGGAATACTGGAATGAAAAGCTTCTCTTGCCAAATCAAAGCCTCAAAACCATGTATCCTAGTGAGTAGAATGTGTTTATAGTGCCCAATCACCAAAGGAATGAAGATTATTGCGATAATCCATGATTGTCTCACTTAATGGATGAACTTTGATTCTAAGGAAAAAGGTTGAAAGAAATGCATTTCATTCAAAACCAAAGCATCAAAACCATTTAACCTAGTGAGTAGAACTTTTTGATGCTGCCCAATCAGAAAAAAATGGAGATTATTATCAGAATCCAAGTTTATCCCATGATGGATGAACTTTGATTCTAAAGAAAATGGTGCAACGAAAAGCTTCTCTCGCCTACTAAAAGCGTTAAAACCATGCATACCAATTAGGAGAGTCTGTTTATAGTGCCCAATCACCGAATGAATGGAGATTATTACAAGAATCTAAGTTTGTCAGATTTGAGGGATGAGCTTTGATTCTAAGGAAATGCTGGAATAAAAAGCTTCTCTTGCCAAATCAAAGTGTCAAAACTCTATATTGCAATGAAGAGAATGTGTTTATCATCCCGAATCACACAATGAATGGAGACTATTATGAAAATCCAAGTTTGTTTCATTTGAGGGAGGAACCTTGATTCTATGGAAACTGGTGGAAAGAAAAGCCCTTCTTTCCAAACCAAAGCATCAAAACAACGTATCCAAATGAGGAGAGTGTGTTTATTGTGCCCAATCACCAAATGGGTAGAGATTGTTACAATAATCCATGTTTGTCTCACTTGATGGATGAACTTCGATTCTAAGGAAAAAGGTGGAAAGAAAAGGTTTTCTTTGAAAACCAAAGCATCAAAACCATTTAACCTAGTGAGTAGAACTTGTTGACAGTGCCCAATCAGAAAATGAATGGAGATTATTATCAGAATCCAAGTTTATCCCATGATGGATGAACTTTGATTCTAAAGAAAATGGTGCAACGAAAAGCTTCTCTCGCCTACTAAAAGTGTTAAAACCATGTATACCAATTAGGAGAGTCTGTTTATAGTGCCCAATCACCGAATGAATAGAGATTATTACAAGAATCTAAGTTTGTCAGATTTGAGGGTTGAGCTTTGATTCTAAGGAAATGCTAGAATAAAAAGCTTCTCTTGCCAAATCAAAGTGTCAAAACTCTATATCGCAAAGAAGAGAATGTGTTTATCATCTCGAATCACACAATGAATGGAGACTATTATGAAAATCCAAGTTTATTTCATTTGAGGGAGGAACCTTAATTCTATGGAAACTGGTGGAAAGAAAAACCCTTCTTTCCAAACCAAAGCATCAAAACAATGTATCCAAATGAGGAGAGTGTGTTTATTATACCCAATCACCAAATGGATAGAGATTATTACAATAATCCATGTTTGTCTCACTTGATGGATGAACTTTGATTCTAAGGAAAAAGGTGGAAAGAAAAGGTTTTCTTTGAAATCCAAAGCATCAAAACCTTGTATGCTAGTGAGTAGAACGTTTTTATAGTGCCGAATCATAAAAAGAATAGAGATTATTATGAGAATCCAAGTTTGTCCCATGTTAGGCAAACTTTGATTCTAGAGAAAATGGTGCAATGAAAAGCTTCTTTCGCCTAGTTAAAGCATTAAAACCATGCATATCAATAAGGAGAATGTGTTTATGGTACCCAATCACCGAAAAAATGGAGATTATTATGAGAATTTAAGTTTGCCCTATTTGAGGGATGACCTTTAATTCTAAGGAAAATGGTGGAACAAAAAGATTTTCTTGCCAAATAAAAGCATCAAAACTTTGTATCCTAATGAAGAGAATGTGTTTATCATGCCCAATCATAAAATGAATGGAGACTATTACGAAAATCTAGGTTTGTTTTCGTTTGAGGGACGAACCTTGATTCTAAGGAAAATGGTGGAAAGAAAACCTTTTCTTTCCAAACCAAAGGATCAAAACCGTGTATCCAAATGAAGAGAATGTGTTTATAGTGCCCAATCACCAAATGAATGGAGATTATTACAATAATCCATGTTTTTCTCACTTGATGGGGGAACTTTGATTCTAATGAAAATGGTGCAATGAAATGCATCTCTCGCCTAGTCAAAGCATTAAAACCATGCATACCAATGAGGAGAATATGTTTATGGTGCCCAATCACTGAAGGAATAGAGATTATTATGAGAATCTAAGTTTGCCCTATTTGAGGAACGAGCTTTGATTCTAAGGAAAATCGTTTAACAAAAGGCTTCTTTTGCCAAATCAAAGCATCAAAACTCTGTACCCCAATGAAGAAAATGTGCTTATCATGCCCAATCACAAAATAGATGGAGACTATTATGACAATCCAAGTTTATCTCGATTTAGGGATGAAACATGATTCTAAGGAAGTTGGTGGAAAGAAAAGCTTTTCCTTCCAAACCAAAGCATTAAAACCATGTATCCAAATGAGGAGAATGTGTTTATAGTGCCTAATCACCAAGTGAATGGATTATGATAATCCACATTTATCTCACTTGATGGATAAACTTTGACTATAAGGAAAAAGGTTGAAAGAAAAGCTTTTCATTCAAAGCCGAACTATCAAAACTATTTATCCTAGTGAGTCGAATGTGTTTATGGTGCCTAATCACAAAAAGAATGGAGATTATTATGAGAATCCAAGTCTGCCTCCTGATGGATGAACTTTGTTTCTTAGAAAATGGTGTAATGAAAAGCATCTCTCGCCTAGTCAAAGCATTAAAACCATGCAAACCAATGAGGATAATGTATTTACGGTGCCTAATCACCAAAGGAATGGAGATTATTACGAGAACCTAAGTTTGCCCTATTTGAGGCATGAGCTTTGATTCTAAGGACAATGGTTTAACAAAAAGCTTTTGTTGCCAAATCAAGGCATCAAAACTCTGTACCCCAATGAAGAGAATGTGCTTATCATGCCCAATCACAAAATGGATGGAGACTACTATGACAATCCAAGTTTATCTCGGTTGAGGGATGAACCATGATTCTAAGGAAATTGGTGGAAAGAAAAGCTTTTCCTTCCAAACAAAAGCATCAAAACCATGTATCCAAATAAGGAGAATGTGTTTATAGTGCCTAATCACAAGGTGAATGGATTATGATAATCCACATTTATCTCACTTGATGGATAAAACTTTAACTATAAGGAAAAAGGCTGAAAGAAAAGCTTTTCATTCAAAGCCAAACTATCAAAACTGTTTATCCTAGTGAGTAGAGCATGTTTATGGTGCCTAATCACAAAAAGAATGGAGATTATTATCAGAATCCAAGTTTATCCCATGATGGATGAACTTTAATTCTAAATAAAATGGTGTAACAAAAAGCTTCTCTCGCCTAGTCAAAGCATTAAAACCATGTATACCAATAAGGAAAATCTGTTTATAATGCCTAATCACTGAATGAATGGAGATTATTACGGGAATTTAAGCTTATCCTATTTGAGGGAAGAGCTTTGATTCTAGGGAAATGCTGGAATGAAAAGCTTCTCTTGCCAAATCAAAGCATCAAAACTCTATATCCTAATGAAGAGAATGTGTTTATCATGCCCAATCACAAAATGAATGAAGACTATTACAAAAATCCAAGTTTGTTTCATTTGAGGGACAAACGTTGATTCTAAAGGAAAATGGTGGAAAGAAAAACTTTTCTTTCCAAACCAAAGCATCAAAACCATGTATCCAAATGAGGAAAATATGTTTATAGTGCCCAATCACCAAATGAATAGAGATTATTATAATAATCCATGTTTGTCTCACTTGATGGGTGAGCTTTGATTCTATGAAAAATGGTGGAAAAAAAAGGTTTTCTTTTAAAACTAAAGAATCAAAACCATGTATCCTAGAGAGTAGAATATATTTATGGTGCCCAATCAGAAAAAGAATGGAGATTATTATCAAATCCAAGTTTATCCCATGATGGATGAACTTTGATTCTAAAGAAAATGGTGCATGAAAAGCTTCTCTCGCCTAGTCAAAGCATTAAAACCATGTATACCAATGAGGAGAATCTGATTATAGTACCCAATCACTAAATGAATGGAGATTATTACAAGAATCGGACGCTGTCCCATTTGAGGGAAGTGCTTTGATTCTAAGAAAATCCTGGAATGAAAAGCTTCTCTTGCCAAATCAAAGCATCAAAACTCTGTATCCCAATAAAGAGAATGTGTTTATCATGCCCAATCACAAATTGAATGGAGACTATTATGAAAATCCAAGTTTGTTTTGTTTGAGGGATGAACCTTGATTATGAGGAAAATGGTGGAAAGAAAACCTTTTCTTTCTGAACCAAAGCATCAAAACTATGCATCCGAATGAGGAGAATGTGTTTATAGTACCCAATCACCAAATGAATGCAGATTATTACTATAATCCATGTTTGTCTCATTTGGTGGGTAAACTTTGATTCTAAGGAAAAAGGTGGAAGGAAAAGGTTTTCTTTCAAAACCAAAGCATCAAAATCGTGTATCCTAGCGAGTAGAACGTGTTTATAGTGCCGAATCACAAAAAGAATGGAGATTATTATGATAATCCAAGTTTGTTCCATGATGGATGAACTTTGATTCTAAAGAAAATGGTGCAATGAAAAGCATCTCTCGCCTAGTCAAAGCATTAAAACCATGCATACCAATGAGGAGAATGTATTTATGGTGCCCAATCACCGAAAGAATGGAGATTATTACGAGAATCTAAGTTTGCCCCATTTGAGGGATGAGCTTTGGTTCTAAGGACAATGGTTTAAGAAAGAGCTTCTGTTGCTAAATCAAAGCATCAAAACTTTGTACCCCAATGAAGAGAATGCGCTTATCATGCCCAATCACAAAATGGATGGAGACTATTATGACAATCCAAGTTTGTCTCGGTTGAGGGACGAACCATGATCCTAAGGAAATTGGTGGAAAGAAAAGCTTTTCCTTCCAAACCAAAGCATCAAAACCGTGTATCCAAATGAGGAAAATGTGTTTATAGTGCCTAATCACCAAGTGAATGGATTATGATAATCCATATTTATCTCAATTGATGGATAAACTTTGACTATAAGGAAAAAGGCGAAAGGAAAAGTTTTTCATTCAAAGCCAAACTATCAAAACTGTTTATCCTAGTGAGCAGAATGTCTTTATCGTGCCTAATCACAAAAAAAAATGGAGATTATTATGAGAATCCAAGTTTATCCCATCATGGATGAACTTTGATTCTAAAGAAAATGGTGCAACGAAAACCTTCTCTCCCCTAGTCAAAGCATTAAAACCATGTACACCAATAAGGAGAATCTATTTATAGTGCCTAACCACTGGATGAATGGAGATTATTACGGGAATCTAAGCTTGTCCTATTTGAGGGAAGAGCTTTGATTCTAGGGAAATGCTGGAATGAAAAGCTTCTCTTGCCAAATTAAAGCATCAAAACTCTTTATCCCAATAAAGAGAATGTGTTTATCATGCCCAATCACAAAATGAATGGAGACTATTACAAAAATCCAAGTTTGTTTCGTTTGAAGGACAAACCTTGATTCTAAAGGAAAATGGTGGAAAGAAAAACTTTTCTTTCTAAACTAAAGCATCAAAATCATGTATCCAAATGAGAAAAATGTGTTTATAGTGCCTAATCACCAAATGAATGGAGATTATTATAATAATCCATGTTTGTCTCACTTGATGGGTGAGCGTTGATTCTAAGGAAAAAGGTGGAAAGAAAAAGTTTTCTTTCAAAACTAAAGAATCAAAATCGTGTATCCTAGAGAGTAGAATATGTTTATAGTGCCGAATCATAAAAAACGTGGAGATTATTTTGAGAATCCAAGTTTGTCCCATGATGGGTGAACTTTGATTCTAAAGAAAATGGTGCAATGTGAAAAGCTTCTTTCGCCTAGTCAAAGCATTAAAACCATGTATAACTATGAGGAGAATGTGTTTGTGGTGCCTAATCACCGAAAGAATGGAGATTACTACAAGAATCTAAATTTATCCCATTTGAGGGACAAGCTTTGATTCTAAGGAAAATAGTGGAATGAAAAGCTTTTCTTGCCAAATTAAAGCATCAAAACTCTATATCCCAATGAAGAGAATGTGTTTATCATGCCTAATCACAAAATGAATGGAGACTATTACAAAAATCCAAGTTTCTTTTGTTTGAGGGGCAAACCTTGATTCTAAAGGAAAATGATGGAAAGAAAAACTTTTCTTTCCAAACCAAAGCATCAAAATCATGTATCTAAATGAGGAAAATGTGTTTATAGTGCCCAATCACCAAATGAATGGAGATTATTACAATAATCCATGTTGGTCTCACTTGATGGGTGAGCTTCAATTCTAAGGAAAAAAGTGGAAAGAAAAGGTTTTCTTTCAAAACTAAAGAATCAAAATCTTGTATCCTAGAGAGTAAAATATGTTTATAGTGCCGAATCACAAAAAAAGGTGGAGATTATTGTGAGAATCCAAGTTTGTCTCATGATGGGTGAACTTTGATTCTATAGAAAATGGTGCAATGTGAAAAGCTTCTCTCACCTAGTCAAAGCATTAAAACCATGTATAACAATGAGGAGAATGTGTCTGCGGTGCCTAATCATCGAAAGATTAGAGATTATTACAAGAATCTAAGTTTGTCCCATTTGAGGGACGAGCTTCGATTCTAAGGAAAATGGTGGAATGAAAAGCTTCTCTTGCCAAATAAAAGCATCAAAACTCTGTATCCCAATGAAAAGAATGTGTTTATCATGCCCAGTCACAAAATGAATGGAGACTATTACAAAAATCCAAGTTTGTTTTGTTTGAGGGATAAACCTTGATTCTAAAGGAAAATGGTGGAAAGAAAAACTTTTCTTTCCAAACCAAAGCATCAAAACTGTGTATCCAAATGAGGAAAATGTGTTTATAGTGCTCAATCACCAAATGAATAGAGATTATTACAATAATCCATGTTTGTCTCTCTCCATGGGTGAGGTTTGATTCTAAGGAAAAAGGTGGAAGGAAAAGTTTTTCTTTCAAAACTAAAGAATCAAAACTGTGTATCGTGGAAGGAAAAGTTTTTCTTTCAAAACTAAAGAATCAAAACTGTGTATCCTAGAGAGTAGAATGTGTTTATAGTGCCGAATCACAAAAAGAGTGGAGATTATTATGAGAATCCAAGTTTGTCCCATGATGGGTGAACTTTGATTCTAAAGAAAATGGTGCAATGTGAAAAGCTTCTCTCACCTAGTCAAAGCATTAAAACCATGTATAATAATGAGGAGAATGTGTTTGTAGTGCCTAATCACCGAAGAAGGGAGATTATTATGAGAATCGAAGTTTGTCCCATTTGAGGGATGAGCTTTGATTCTAAGGAAAATGTTGGAATGAAAAGCTTCACCTGCAAATCAAAGCGTCAAATCTCTGTATCCTGATGAGGAGAATGTGCTTATCATGCCCAATCACAAAATGAATGAAGACTATTATGATAATCCACATTTGTCCCATTTGAGGGATGAATCTTGATTCTAAGGAAAATGGTGGAAGGAAAAGCTTTTCCTTCCAAACCAAAGCATCAAAACCATGTATCCAAATGAGGAGAATGTGTTTGTAGTGCCCAATCACCAAATGAATGGAGATTATTATGATAATCCACATTTATCTCACTTGGTGGATGAACTTTGATTCCAAATAAAAAAGTCGAAAGAAAAGCTTTTCATGCAAATCCAACGCATCAAAACTATTTATCCTAGTGAGTAGAACGTGTTTATTGTGCTTAATAACAAAAAAAATAAAGATTATTATGAGAATCCAAGTTTGTCCCATGATGGATTAACATTGATTTTAAAGAAAATGGTGCAATGAAAAGCTTCTTTCACCTGGTTAAAATATTAAAACCATGTATACCAATGAGGAGAATGTGTTTATGGTGCCCAATCACCAAAGGAATGGAGATTATTATGAGAATCTAAGTTTCTCCCATTTAAGTGATGAGCTTTGATTGTAAGGGAATGCTGGAATGAAAAGCTTTTCTTACCAAATCAAAGCATCAAAACTCTGTATCACAATGAAGAGAATGTGTTTATCATCCCCAATCACAAAATGAATGGACACTATTATGAAAATCCAAGTTTGTTTCATTTAAGGGATGAACCTTGATTCTAAGGAAAATGGTAGAAAGAAAAGCTTTTCTTTGCAAACCAAAGCATCAAAACCATGTGCCCAAATGAGGAGAATGTGTTTATAGTGTCCAATCGCCAAATGAATACAGATTATTACAATAATCCATATTTGTCTCACTTGATGGGTGAACATTGAATCTAAGGAAAAAGTAGGAAAAATGGTTTCTATCAAAACAAAAGCATCAAAATCGTGTATCCTAGTGCGTAGAATGTGTTTGTAATGCTGAATCACAAAAAGAATTGAGATTAATATCAGAATCCAAGTTTGTCCCATGATGGGTGAACTTTAATTCCAAAGAAAATAGTGAAATGGGAAGCTTCCCTGCCTAGTCAAAGCATTAAAACCATGCATGCCAATGAGGAGAATGTGTTTACGCTGCCCAATCACTGACAGAATAGAGATTATTACGAGAATCTAAGTTTGTTCTATTTCAGGGATGAGCTATAATTCTAAGGAAGATGGTGGAATGAAAAGCTTCTCTTGCCAAATCAAAGCATCAAATTTCTGTATCCCAATGAAGAGAATGTGCTTATCATGCACAATCACAAAATGAATGGAGACTATTACGATAATACAAGTTTGTCCTATTTGAGGGACGAAGCTTGATTCAAAGGAAAATGGTGGAAAGAAAAGCATTTCCTTCCAAACCAAAGCATCAAAATCGTGTATCCAAATGAGGAGAATGTGTTTATAGTGCCTAATCACCAAATGAATGGAGATTATTAAGATAATCCACGTTTACCTCACTTGATGGATGAACTTTGATTCTAAGGAGAAAAGTGGATAGAAAAGCTTTTCATTCAAACCAAATCATCAAAACCATTTATCCTAGTGAGTAGAACTTGTTTATTGTGCCTAATAACAAAAAGAATAAAGATTATTATGAGAATCAAAGTTTGTCCCATGATGGATTAACTTTGATTCTAAAGAGAATGGAGCAATGAAAAGCTTCTCTCACCTAATCAGGCATTAAAACCATGTAAACCAAAGAGAAGAATTTGTTTATGGTACCAATCATTGAAAGAATGGGGATTATTATAAGAATCTAGGTTTATCCCATTTGAGGGACGAGCTTTGATTCTAAGGAAAATGGTGAAATGAAAAGCTTCTCTTGCCAAATCAAAGCATCAAAACCATGTATCCTAGTTAGTAAAATGTGTTTATAGTGCCCAATCACTAAAGGAATAGAGATTATTGCGATAATCCATGTTTGTCTCACTTGATGGATAAACTTTGATTCTAAGGAAAAAGGTGGAGAGAAAACCATTTCATTCAAAACCAAAGCATCAAAACTGCTTATCCTAGTGAGTAGAACGTGTTTATAGAGCCCAATCAGAAAAAGAATGGAGATTATTATCAGAATCCAAGTTTATCCCATGATGGATGAACTTTGATTCTAAAGAAAATGGTGCAATGAAAAGCTTCTCTCACCTAGTCAAAGCACTAAAACCATGTATACCAATGGGAAGAATCTATTTATAGTGCCCAATCACCAAATAATGGAGATTATTATGAGAATCTATGTTTGCCCCATTTGAGGGATGAGCTTTGATTCTAAGGAAAATAGTGGAACAAAAGGCTTTTCTTTCTAAATCAAAGCATCAAAAGTCTGTATCCCAATGAAGAGAATGTGCTTATCATGCCCAATCACCAAATTAATGGAGACTATTATGACAATCCAAGTTTGTCCCTATTTGAGAGACGAACAATGATTTTAAGGAAAATGGTGAAAAGAAAAGCTTTTCCTTCAAAACCAAAGCATTAAAACCATGTATCCATATGAGGAGAACATGTTTATAGCGCCCAATCAACAAGTGAATGGAGATTATTATGATAATCCACGTTTATCTCACTTGATAGATAAACTTTGATTCTAAGGAAAAAGGTGGCAAAAAAGCTTCTCATTCAAAACCAAACCATCAAAATTGTTTATCCTAATAAGTAGAACGTGTTTATAGTGCCTAATCACAAAAAGAATGGAGATTATTATGAGAATCCAAGTTTATCCCATGATGGACGAACTTTGATTCTAAAGAAAATGGTGCAACAAAAAGCTTCTCCCGCCTAGTCAAAGCATTAAAACCATGTATACCAATGAGGAGAATCTATTTATAGTACCTAATCACCAAATGAATGGAGATTATTACAAGTACCTAAGCTTGTCCCGTTTGAGGGAAGAGCTTTGATTTTATGGAAATGCTAGAATGAAAAGCTTCTCTTGCCAAATCAAAGCATCAAAACTCTGTATCGCAATGAAGAGGTTATATCTGTCATCCCCAATCACAAAAAGAATGGAGATTTTTACAATAATCCATGTTCATCCCACTTGATGGGTGAACTTTGATTCTAAGGAAAAAGGTGGAAAAAAAGGTTTTCTTTCAGAACCAAAGCATCAAAACCGTGTATCATAGTGAGTAGAACGTGTTTATAGTGCCAAATCACAAAAAGAATGGAGATTATTATGATAATCCAAGTTTGTCCCATGATGGGAGAACTTTGATTCTAAAGAAAATGACACAATAAAAAGCTTCTCTCACCTAGTCAAGGCATTAAAACCAAGCATACCAATGAGGAGAATATGTTTATGGTGCCCAATAGAGATGGTTACAAGAATCTAAGTTTGCCCCATTTGAGGAATGAGCTTTTATTCTGTGGAAAAAGGTGGAACAAAAAGCTTTTCTTGCCAAATCAAAGCATCAAAACTGTGTCTCCTAATGAAAAGAATGTGCTTATCAAGCCCAATCACAAAATGAATGGGGACTATTATGACAGTCCAAGTTTATCCTATTTGAGGGATGATCCATAATTCTAAGGAAAACGGTAGAAAGAAAAGGTTTTCCTTCCAAACTAAAGCATCGAAACCGTGTATCCAAATGAGGAGAATGTGTTTATAGTGCATAATCACCAAGTGAATGGAGATTATTATGATAATCAACGTTTATCTCACTTGATGGATAAACTTTGATTCTAAGGAAAAAGGTGTAAAGAAAAGCTTTTTCATTCAAAACCAAACCATTAAAACCATTTATCCTAGTGAGTAGAACATGTTTATAGTTCCTAATCACAAAAAGAATGAAGATTATTATGAGAATCCAAGTTTATCCCATGATGGACAAACTTTGATTCTAAAGAAAATGGTGCAACGAAAATGTTCTCTCTCCTAGTCAAAGCAATAAAACCATGTATACCAATGAGGAGAATCTGTTTATAGTGCCCAATCACCAAATGAATGGAGATTATTACGAGAACCTAAGCTTGTCCCGTTTGAGGGAAGAGCTTCAATTCTAGGGAAATGCTGGAATAAAAAGCTTATCTTGCCAAATCAAAGCATCAAAACTCTGCATTGCATTGAAGAGAATGTGTTTATCATCCCTAATTGCAAAATGAATGAAGATTATTACAATAAATCATGTTTGTCTTACTTGATGGGTAAACTTTGATTCTAAGGAAAAAAAGGAAAGAAAAGGTATTCTTTCAAAACCAAAGCATCAAAACCATGTATCCTAGTGATTAGAACTTGTTTATAGTGCCGAATCACAAAAGGAATAAAGATTATTATGAAAATCCAGGTTTGTCCCATGATGGGCAAACTTTGATTCTAAAGATAAAGGTGCAATGAAAAGCTTCTCTCGCTTAGTCAAAGCATTAAAACCATGTATACCAATAGGGATAATGTGTTTATGGTGCCCAATCACTGAAAGAATGGGGATTACTGCGAGAATCTAAGTTTGTCCAATTTGAGAGATGAGCTTTAATTCTAAGGAAAATGGTGGAATGAAAAGCTTATCTTACCAAATCAATGTATCAAAACCGTGTATCCTAGTGAGTAGAATGTGTTTATAGTGCTCAATAACAAAAAGAATGGAGATTATTAATGGAATCCAAGTTTGTCTCCTGATGAACAAACTTTGATTTTAAGAAAAATGGTGCATTGAAAAGCTTCTCTTGCTATGTCAAAGAATTAAAATCACGTATACCAGTGAGGAGAGTGTGCTTATGGTGCCCAATGACCGAAAGAATGGAGATTATTTTGAGACTCTAAGTTTCACCTATTTTTGGTATGAGCTTTGATTCTAATTAAAATGGTGGAATGAAAAGCTTCTCTTGGCAAATGAAAGCATCAAAATTATGTATCCCAATGAAGAGAATGTGTTTATCTTGCCCAATCACAAAATGAATGGAGATTATTATGAACATTCCAAGTTTGTCCCATTTAAGGGACGAACCTTGATTCCAAGGAAAATAGTGGAAAGAAAAGCTTTTCTTTCCTAACCAAAGCATCAAAACGGCGTATCCAAATACGGGGAACGTGTTTGTTATGCCTAATCACCAAATGAATGGAGATTATTACGATAATCAATGTTTGTCTCACTTGATGAATGAACTTTGATTCTAAGGAAAAAAGAAGAAAGAAAAGCTTTTCATTCAAAACAAAAGCATTAAAACCTTTTATCCTAGTTAATAGAATGTGTTTATAGTGCCCAATCACAAAAAAAATGGAGATTATTATGGGAATCCAAGTTTGTCCCATGATGGATAAACATTGGTTCTAAAGAAAATGATGCAAGAAAAAGCTTCTCTCGCCTAGTCAAAGCATTAAAACTGTGTAAAACAATGAGGAGAATGAGTTTATGGTGCCCAATCATAAAAAGAATGGAGATTATTACAGGAATCTAAGTTTGTCCCATTTAAGGGATGAGCTTTGATTCTAAGAAAAATGGTGGAAAGAAAAGCTTTTCTCTCTAAACCAAAGCATCAAAACCGTGTATCCTAGTGATTAGAACGTGTTTATAGTGCCGAATCGCAAAAACAATGGAGATTACTATAAGAATCCAAGTTTGTCCCCCCATGAGCAAACTTTGATTCTAAAGATAATGGTGCAATGAAAAGCTTCCCTCACCTAATCAAAGCATTAAAACCATGTATACCAATGAGGAGAATGTGTTTGTGGTGCCCAATCACCGAAAGAATAGAGATTATTATAAGAATCTATGTTTATCCTATTTGAGGGATGAGGTTTAATTTTAGGAAAATGGTGGAGTGAAAAGCTTCTCATGCCAAATTAGATCATCAAAACCGTGTATCCTATTGAGTAGAATGTGTTTATAGCACCTAATCACAAAAGGAATAAAGATTATTTTGAGAATCCAAGTTTGTCTCATGATGGACAAACTTTGATTCTAAGGAAAATAGGGCATTGAAAAGCCTCTCTTACTAAGTCAAAGCGTTAAAACTATGCATACCATTGAGGAGAATGTGCTTATGGTGCCCAATCAACGAAAGAATGGAGATTATTTCGAGAATTTAAGTTTGTCCCATTTTTGGGATGATCTTTGATTCTAAGGAAAATGATGGAATGAAAAGCATCTTTTACCAAATCAAAGCATCAAAACTGTGTATCCCAATGAAGAGAATGTGTTTATCATGCCCAATCACAAAATGAATGGAGACTATTATGATAATCCAAGTTTGTCTTATTTGAGGGATGAACCTTGATTCTAGGGAAAATGGTGGAAAGAAAAACTTTTCTTTCCAAACCAAAGCATCAAAACCTTGTATTCGAATGAGGGGAATGTGTTTATTGTGCCCAATCACTAAATGAATGGAGATTATTACGATAATCCATGTTTGTCTGACTTGATGGATGAACTTTGATTTTAAGGAAAAAGGTGGAAAAAAAAGCTTTTCATTCAAAACCAAAGCATCAAAACCATTTATCCTAGTGAGTAGAATGTGTTTATAGTACCCAATCACAAAAAGAATAAAGATTATTTTGAGAATCTAAGTTTGTCCCATGATGGATGAACTTTGGTTATAAAGAAAATGGTGCAACGAAATGCTTTTCTCGCCTAGCCAAAAGCATTTAAACCATGTATACTAATAAGAAGAATGTCTTTATGGTGCCCATTCACCAAAAGAATGGAGATTATTAAAAGAATATGAGTTTATCCCATTTAAGGGACGAGTTTTGATTCTAAGGAAAATGGTGGAATGAAAAGCTTGTCTTGCCAAATCAAAGCATCAGAACACTATATCCCAAGAAAGAGAATGTGTTTATCATGCGTAATCACAAAATGAATGGAGACTATTATGATTATCTAAGTTTACCCCTTTTAAGGGATAAACCTTGATTTTAAGGAAAATGGTGCAAAGAAAAGTTTTTCTTTCCAAACCAAAGCATCAAAACTATGTATCAAAACGAAGAGAATGTGGTTATGGTGCCCTATCACCAAATGAGTGGAGATTATTATGATAATCAACGTTTGTCTCACTTGATGGATAAACTTTGATTATAAGGAAAAAAGTGGAAAGAAATGCTTTTCTTTCAAAACGAAAGCATCAAAACCTATTTCCTAGTAAATTGAAAATGTTTATAATGCCCAATCACAAAAAGAATAGAGATTGTTATCAAAATCCAAGTTTGTCCCATGATAGATGAACTTTGATTCTAAAGAAAAATGGTGTAGTGAAAAACTTCTCTTGCCTTGTCAAAGCATTAAAACCATGTAGACCAAGAAGGAGAATGTGTTTATGGTGCCCAATCACCGAAAGAATAGAGATTTTTATGAGAATTTATCTTTGTCCCA
>JBBYHM010371987.1:1649-12707 GCA_038381775.1 Adansonia rubrostipa | reverse complement strand
TGTGTGTGTGTGTGTGTAGCTTTATCAAAGAGATTTTTAAACAGAATTAAGGTAAGGCATGTCTTAGGTGATATTTTTTTTAAAATTTTCAAAGAGATAATTTTTAAAGTAATACTCTAATATTTGAATTTGGATTTAATATGTATTTGATAAGAATAGGTTGAGTTTTGTGTGTGGTTTAAATTAGGATAAAGTACATGTAAACTAAAATAGCTTTGATAAACTTTTTTTTTTTTTAATTTTTAAGATTAAATAATTAATTGAATAAAATTATTCGATAAATATTTTCACATGTCACTTAATCCTATGTGTCAATTATAAGATTTCATTCTAACAAAATATTTAATAAAATGTTAACAATCCTGAAGTTATTTTAAGTAAATTTGAAAGTTAAAAGAAAAACAATAAAGGAGATAATTATATATATATAAATATATATCCATGGAAGAATGTATATTTGAAATTATTTTTATACAAATTATATATTTTTTAAATTTATTTTGAATAAAAAATTCAAAAATACAAATTCTTTGACTAAATCAAATTAATTATAAACTTGTATTAGTATTTTTCTTCCCAGTTTAATAAGTTCAAATAACATAGGCATTATTTCTCCAATGCTCGAATTTTCATGAACATGTTCTTCATTTTTCTTCCCAAATGTGTGAAGAAATAATAAAATAGCAAAAAAAAAATAAAATAAAAAAAAACCCCAAAGAAGAGCATGTTCATTTTCTTTACACGATTACCTAAGTCTATAGTAACTTCAAACTTATTTTATATAAAACAGAGAAAATATTCTAAAGAAAAACAAAAAAATCAACAACAATGGGTACCAACAGTTCCTTGAATTCAAACACTCGATAATCCCTTTAATATAAACAACAATTCCCGTTAATGGGTAAGAGTTTGATGACAGAATTGAAAGTGTATGTCTAGAAAAGAAAAAATGAGGGTGAAACATGGAGGAACATTATTTCAAATGATCTTTAACAAATACATGGCAGCGGAAGTAAAATGGACACCACGCAGTATATCAAAACTTTAATATGCATTTTAATATGCATTTATTAACATATACTATATATATGGAACATCATCTCATAACTGATGACAGATGAACAAAAATTATGACTAGGAGGACATAACTAACTGTGTAGATGGAACAAACCTCCTTTCACCTAGTTCTTCAATTTCAAACTTAATCTCATGTCTTTCGCTAGGTATCCCAAGATCGGCTTTAACTTCCTCGTGATGATCATCAGAATGTTGGATAAAACTCTGTTTGATATTCAAAGATGACAAGGCTGTAGTCGATTCTTGTAGGCCCCATGAATGATCATAGTTTTCTTGCAAGTGATGTTGATTGTTATCATTCATGCCAAATTGCTCCTCGTGAGGTTCTTGAACATAATAATAATTTGAATTATACGAGTTCAATAGATCCGGGTTCACGATTTCACAACCTAAAGTTGAATCACATCCGGATTCTTGCATTTGTAAGTGAGACGTTTGTTGTTGCTGTTGCTGTGCAGCTTGTGCTCGGCATATGGCTAGTTGATGATAAACCAAGTCAAGTTCAGCCTGGTTGTACTCTATCTGATGCTGAAGCTCTTGGATGATTCTATAACAACCTCCAACAGGATCATTGGCTCGTGCATCGGATTGGAATACAATAGTATGCATGGCAATATCTTTCTCGGGAGGATTGAGGTTCTTGATGATTTTGGTGATGTTGCAGACTCCAAATAATTTATGTGCATTCTGAAATTGCCTTTGACGATCATGAGGAAAATAAGGGGCGAGAATGCAGTCAGGAGCGCACTTCCTACGTTGGTATTTACAGGCAGCACAAGCTTGCGTTGTGCTGTTACTACCACTTCTAGAAATGCTCATATTTTGGGTGGTGTTTTATCCCCTTCTTTTCTTATTGTTTGGAGGGATGAGATATCGGATGCGTTGCCGCCGGGGATGGTGCAGTTTTTCTTTAAAATGTTTATTTCTAGTGTTTTTTTTGTTCTTCCTTTGTTTTCTCTTGGTGGGATGGGAATTAAGGAAAGCAAATGAGAGATGTAGAGAACTAAAAGGAATGACAAACAGGTTGATATATGAAGGAGAAAGTGTCAAAGAGGGTTAACAAATTCCGTTATGATAGATATTTTTGGGTTGTTTAATGGGTCTTTAGAAGTTTGGCAAAGTTGGCAGACTATGAACTAAAAATAGATTCATTCCCTTCCCTATTTTTCTGGGTTTCAAAAATAGGAAGTGAGTCACGTTTTAACTCTTTATCCACCTCATCTCCCTGCCCTTACCAGTTACAGCGTCATTAGCAATACTCTGTTTCCTTTGTTTCCCAAGTGCCATTAGCAGTACTCTGTTTCCTTTATTTCCCAAGTGTTTATTTTCAGGGAATTTTTAACGACCCATCTTCTCAGTTTCTTCTCTAATTAATTTGAGGAAATGAAGTATTTCAGAAGGCAGTCTTAAGGCTTCAAGTCAAACTCAACTACAAAACTTGGTACTAAAGGTTCGAGAGCAAAAGCCAATTGGAATTATCCCCTGCAAAAATGGGTCTTGTTTCAACCATGTCATCTTTAATGAAACAAGAAAAAACAATGCTTAGCTCGGGTATTGCATTTCATTTTTAATATTGGTGAATCAAAATGTGAAAGCAAAAAGATGACTCCATTATATGCTGGTTAAATCTTAACAATTATGATGATAATCACCCAGAGAGAGAATAAACAAACTACATGATCTGTACTAATAATAATCTCCCTAACTATTAATAAAACTACAGGATACTCAAGCTAAGAGATGTTGCTCAAAGCTTGATCTCTTTGCCTAGCACTGCCGACGGAAGGGTCAAATGGACAGCTACACATTCTGGGAACTTTCCATTAAGGGAATGTGGGAATATTTGCGAGCAAAAAAATAAAATAAAATAAAAATAAAAATAAAACCTTCGATCCCACGGCATCATCTTGTGCGGTTTCCATTTAATGTAACTAAATTTTCCTTCACAGGTTGGCTAGCTATATGGGACAGGTTAAGTACTTTATCTAGGCTTCAATCTTGGCGTATTCAACAGCGGACTCTGTGTCTGCTATGCCAGGATGGGGAGGAAAGCAAGGATCATTCATTTGTCTCTTGCAATTATTATGATTAGGATTGGTAGAAGGTCTTAAAAACCTCTCCTATAGATAGGGTGATTATCAGCTGGCTAGATTACTTGCAAAGGATAGCGCGGCACTTTAAGGGCAAATCATTCAAGCCAATTTATTCAAATTCACTTGGGAAGCTCCCATTTATTATGTTTGGTGGGAGAAAAATTCTAGGCGACACACACAGAAGATACGAATTCCAGATGAATTATTTTAATTAATGGTTTTTGATGTTAGATTCCAAACTTTAGAGAAAACACTATTAATACTTCTCCTTGTAAATAATTGGGGTAAAAATCTACTATAAATTCTTATATTACAATGAAGAGAATATTTTAGTATTTGTATTTTTAAATTTAGTATTTTATTTTTTATATTTTTAAAATTATAAAAAATAAAAAAAATGATTAACAGTATTAAAAACTGTTTAAATATTGATAAAATGTTAGCATATAATGTGATGTTAAATTTTAAATTTAATTCAACAATGAACCAAACCTAACCTTAAATCCAAACTTTTTTTATATAAAATTAAAAATTTTACATCACATAATATGTCAATATTTTATGTATATATATACATTATTTTTTATTTAAAATAATTTTAAAAATATATAAATTAAAATATTAAATTTAATAATATAAAAATTAAAATGCTCTATTAACCATAACACAAAGAACTATAGTGGACTACTGCCAAACAATGAGGCACCGCCCAAAAGTTGTGAGGCTATGCCTCAAAATACATACTGTAATAGTTTATCAGCTTCTTTTTGGATCTTTGAATAAAACTTTAATTATCCAAAAAAAAAAAAAAAATCTCTCTAGCTTAATTTGGTGTCAATAGTTGAGTAGCACCAACTCAACTAAAAAAATTACATAAAATCTAAATAATAAAACAAAAAAATATATTTATAAAGTTATAATGGTAATTTATTTTTTTTAAAAAATAAAATTATATTCATTTATTAATCAACTTCTCCTTTTTCTTTCTTCTAAAAACTATAAATAAAGTTATTTCAAAAAGTTTTTACTATTTTTTATTTTTCACTCTTCCAATTATTTTACATTTTATATTATTTAATTATTTATTATTTTATATTTTGATATTATTTAATTATTTACTAATTTCACCCTCATAATAAATATGCATAGAATCAATATAAATAATTCAGTAAAAAAAGTCAAATCAAATGATAAAATTGGTTACTGTAATTTAACTTTCGCCTGAAACTTTATAAAAATCCAGCCCTCAGCATCAATGAGATTGAGGGCTCCATAGCATCGAGTGGCACTAACAAAAATAAAACCAATATTGCATTTGAACATGATCTCCATTCCAAAGGAAATCTTTGATAGCAAAACAAGCCAACAAGATATTAATAATTTTCTACTTGTTGAACAAAGAGTTCAATTTGGTCTAATTCTATTACTACAAGTTCTGTGGGTTTCTTTATGATCGAGTTAAACAGAAAGCTATTCACCTGAATACTGCAAAGCCAAAATAATGGTCACAAGTTGAAGTTCGAATTTGTTGAAGAAAACAAACATTAATATAAAAGAATCAAATAATAAAGCAAATATGCACTTTAGAAGCAGCATCAACTAAATATAAGAACAGTGGAAGTATCGCACCTAGACCTGGGTAAGGGTCGAGTAACTCACTTGACCTAATCAGGCTTAGGTCCTAGCCTTAATATTTGTGTTTCGAGCCAATTTAACCCAAAATAATAATTTTAAATTAAAATAATATATTTTTATTAAAATTTAATTATAAATATATAAATATTAATAAAAATAATTTTTTAATTAGACTGAACAATAACTCAAACCTAAATCGACGGACCTGAGCTTAAGATTAAAAAAATTTTTGGGCCATGGCCCGACCTATTCCTAGGTCTAGTCGCGACGTGGCAAGTGAAAATGTTACACGCTGGATTTGGATAGGTAAATTTATTTTTTCTTTTGTTAGGATTAAATTGTTGGATTGAATTACATGCTCGACTTAACTCTAGATGGCCATTATGAAATTGCCTATTCACTTGAAGTCACCGTCAATTTATTTTGGTTAGGTGAAATTGATCATTTATTAGAGTTTGACTTTTAAGGGTTATGAAACCCTTAAAAACAAACTTTGAGATATGCGTATTAACTATAAATCACACGAAAATGGTACAGGAGTCGATTACACATAGAGTGAGGCTGTCCCTTTTGCAACGCCCATAAATCGATACCTATTAATTATGTGTAAACCTAAATCTCAATTTAAATTGGTTTTAATTTTTTATATTAAATCATAATTCTCCTACTTCAAAAATATTCAACACTAACTTTTTTATTCCATTTAAAAGTAAATCATGTTTTTTATTATTTTTTTGAAAACAATATTTCTTCATCACCTTGCCAAAAGATCTTGTGAAATACGAAAGTTTTATTTCACAAAATTTAGAAAATTTTGATTTACTTTTCCTAAAAAAGATATTCCTTTATTAAAATAATCGATAAAATTCTTCCCATATACTGAAAGAAATCTAAGAATTTTTTTAACTCAAGGGCATTGCCTTAGGTTTAGAAGACATGTATTTATTTAATAAAAACTGAGACTCCATTTAACCCTAAAAAATTTAACCTATGACTCGATTTTGACAAAAAGTATGAGCTAATCCTAATGACTCAGTTTTGACGAAAAGTACAACACTAAACTTAAAGGGCTCGATTTCAACAAAAGGTACGAAACTAAACTCAATGAACTTGATTTCGACGGAAAATACAAAACTAAACTTAAAAGCTCAATCTTGATAGAGAGTATAAAACTAAACCTAACGGACTTAGTTTCAACAGAAGGTACGAAACTAAACTTAAGAAGGCTCGATCTCAACCGAAGGTGCAAAACTAATCTTAGTGACTTAGTTGTGGTTGAATTGACCCAATTACCTTAGATGCGTAATTTTATGCCCCAAAATGGCCTAAATAACCCTAACATGATGGGATTGCTAAAAGGTTCCTAAACTTTTAAAAGTTTGCAAAATGGTCAATACATGACTTGAATATGCATGGAATATCCCTAGACATGTTTGACAATTATAGGAAAATTGCTGAATGTCCCTGGATGATTTATCCAAATATGGAATGACCTTGAAGTGAACCAAATAAAATGGAGAAAATTACAAATTAGTCCCTAAAATATTGGCCATATGAAGCAATAGCCCAAAATGCATGAAACAAATTTTAAAAAATTACAAATACACCCTCGATATTTGACCAATTATGAAATGGCTGTAAAAAATTTGCAAATATTGCATAATAACCCCAAAGCCTTCAGCCAAGCATGAAAATACCTTTAAATGGGTTTAAAAATAATGGGAAAAAAAATTCCAGTTTGACTCCTAAAAATTTAATTACCATTAACACAAGTCCTAAGAGGTTTGAAAATTGAAAGGAAAATCACAAAAATTCCTCTATACCATTCTGCCAACTAAAAATGCCCCCCTAAAAAAGAATTTTTCATGCTAAAACAAGATACTATATGGCCTTAAATATGAAATTCATGCTATCTAATGAACTAGCATGGACAAAAAAAACCCACGCAAAACAATGTCCACAATCATAATTCATGAAATAATATGCTACATGAATTTAACAAAAGAATAACCATATAGCATAAAGTTATGTTAAATGCATGCATGCAATAGATGAAATTTGAATAATTGCATAAAGCATAAAAAGTTCAACACAAAGGAGCACATATGAATTAAGGTAACTATAAACTAAATGAACATACTTGAAAACATCAAAATGAATTGTTGCCCAAAAATTTTGCATTTTTATGGAAATCTAAACTAAAAGCAGTAGAGAAAAACCAAAGCCATTGATCATTGCTCAAAGTTTGGCCTTTAAACTTGGTATTGAAACCTTGGGCGTAAACATTCACCTAAACAAACTTATGATCACCAAGCTCCCAAAAAAGAAGGAATTGAAGTCATGCGTCAAATAAAGGTAAAGATTTTCGGTAGAAAACTACCTTGAAAGTCTTTAAAACCTTTTTCTTTTCTCAAGATTCTTTCAAAAATGCCAAAAGTTTTTAACATGAAGGGATCCTCCCTTACTGATAGTGGAAGACATTCTGCCAAGGGGGAACCCCTTAGTCAAACGCCCTCAAATTTCCCTTTTGCCCCTTTTTTCTTTCATTTCAAATTTTAAATTTGTTAGTGGGATTTCATTAGCAAACCAATTCATAGGTGAATATCAAATCCTTCTAGGATTTCCATGCAAAGTTGATGGGAGGGGAGAAGAATGCATGAAGGATAAGTGTTCATGTGAAGAATTTTGAGTAGTGAGAAAAATAGAAAAATAATTAAAAATAGTCATGAAAATATTGTAAAAAAGAGAAAAATAATTATGTTATAAAATGATGGATTAGGGAATTTAATTTGATAAGTTTTAGTCCTCAAAAATTAATTTTCCAAACATATGTGATCAATTTGGCATTTAATGATATAATTGAAAAAAAAATAGTACCCAAAATTCTGGTTAGGAATTTTCATGTATTAAAAACTTCATTAAAAATCTGATACATAAGAAATTTAATTAAGAATTTTACACATGATAATCCTAAAGAAATTTAATCAAAAAGGACTAATGTGTAAAGATTAAAAAAAGACTCTCAAATTTAATGTGTGAAGGGGTGCCTACTGGAAAATTCCAATGTTACGAGAATTAGAGGAAAATAAAAATGGACAGCTCTATAGAAAAATTAAAACCAAAATTCCATACTTAGAAAAAAGAAATAGCAAAAGTTTAAAGTGTGAACTTAATTTCAACAAATACAAAGTTAGTAAAAAAAAAGTTTGATTAAATATTCTAAATTTACATTATTTAATGAAAAATTTCACGAATAAGAATCCAATTAAAAATGTTATGTATAAAAATCTAATACAAAATTCCCTATGTGAAAGAAAGAAAAATTTAATTAAAATCCTATGCTTAGGAAATAGTTTGGGATAAGCCTCATAAATAAAATCTTAATAAATAGAGACAAAACAAAATAAATTATCAATTCAAAATTCCAATTAAAAACATGTAATTTATTTCACAATTTGATACCTCGAGTTACAAATATCAGTATGGACATTTTCCTCATAAAATTTTGATTTTTCACAAATAGTATTTTGATACCAAGCATGTATTGTATCGGTACATTGAGGCCTGGGAAGGTGTTATTAAATTTTAATTCGAAACGTACCGATGCTTGTTGGTATCAATGCTTAGTATCGATATACATGCCTCAATTTTTGAAAACTTGACTCCAAATGGCATGTGATTTGCCCACCCACGAAGGGAACCGACTCCCACCTAGAACAATCACTCGATTTCTGATTTAGGGCACTTTCAGATGTCGGAGAAAGGGTCCAAATGAAAACAAGTGCCTACAAGAAGCAAGTAATTCTATCATAGGTTACATGCAAAAGTAATGTTTACCACGAAAGCCCTAGATTAGCGGTGAAGAACTTTGTAATTTTTCTTAGAAACTAATTGCTAAATAGTTTTCAATGACAATAGAATAAGGCTTGATACAATTAAATGGTCACGTATCTTGGCCGATAATTTCAAAATTAAAAAAAAAAAAAAATTTAAATCCTTTCCCTTTGATTCAAAAGAACTCTAAAGGAGATAGGCAAATCCTTTATCTTCGATTGATTCAAATAGACAGGCTTTGCATGAATGGTAGCCAACCAAATTACTATGTTTGAACCATGATCCACGAATAGATTTCCAAGAGGCCAAAATTAGTTCTACAAATGCATCATAATGGAAAGTTAAACCCCCAGAAGAAGAGACTCAACCAATAAGTACACTCTCAACTAGAAAAAGCACTGCTCATCATCGTCCATTTTCATTGTTCATTACTTAAAATCTTGTTTGATGGTAAGATTGTTTTGCTTTGGCTATGCTTATTCAAGATAAATAATAACATTTACATAGTTTTTCGTTATATCTGTTTCCAGATAATGGCTTACCTTTTATAGGTCTTCAGTCCCTCACTAAAACTCCTTAACAATATATTATCAAGACTTCACATTTCTACTTATTTTACACAAAATACAAAAAGCAATACACACTTTATAAGCTAACATACGCAAAATTGCCTTTCTTAATGAAAGATTGTTTTGCGTGCAATTTTGCAATAACATGCTCTCAAATTAAAGTAACCCTAGCTAAAACTCTGCCATTTAAGAAGTTTACTTATCATAGGTGTAGCAAATTTCAATTTTTTTTTTAATTTTCGTAAAACTTTTAAAAGCTAATATTTTCAAGGGCTACATGAATAAATAAATAAAATCATAACATAATTTGTTGATTAAGAATATACAAAGTCATTAGCAGACAAGATTAATAACAAATCTAATATCTAAAATATATATATATATATATATATATATATATATATCTCCTATTAAAGCTGAGTTGACAATGCTACGAGCGAATGTTATCAATCTTATCATGCTTCTTTTAATAGACTCTAAGAGACATGTTATTCGTATAAACTTGAAAACGTTAAAAATAAGTGAGCTAAGACACCTAATGGGATACAGTACACACGAATATAAATATACTAAAATCCTTTTTTAAAGAATTAATTTGAAGAAAATAATTTAAAATGAATTAGTTTATCCCATAACCTTCGACATTCGACAAAAATACTTCATTTTCAGACTAGGTAAGTGTAACTCATTCCTCCAAATTCTAATTCAGAGAAAAGTAGATAAATTACAAAAATTCAATTTCTATAATTCAAAAAATCCATTTAAACGAATTAAAAAGCTAATCGGAGATCAAATTAACCTTGCAACCAGCTATGATTGCGCAAAGATATAGCTAATCTTGTTAAGAAAATTATCAATCCGCACACTCACTTAGGCCAACTAAAATGCACACACCCCTTCTTGCATCAACCAATAATATCACACCCATTTATGACCAATTTATTATTACTCACCCATCTAGGTCTAATCTATCATAACAACCCTTCGAAGCCAAATAACTATCATACGCCTATTTAAGACTAATTATCAAATACCCTAACTGGGCTAAGTTAAGCATTACATACCCGTTTAGAGCAAATCAGTTATCACACACTTGTTTAGAGCCAATCAATTATCACAGGCCTTTAAGGGCCAAATGTAACATCACACACCCTTCAAGGCCAAATTTAAATGTCACGCATCGTTTGGGGCCAAATAAATACCACTAACCCCTTAAAGCCGATTAAAGATCATATGTCCATTTAGGTCCAAATTTAATGCTACACAGCCTTCAGGCCCAATTTTAAAAATCACACACCCTTTAGGGCCAAATAAATACCACTTACCCTTTAGGGCCAATTAAGGATAAAACGTTCATTTGGGGCCAAATTTAAAACCACAAACCCCTTAGGGCCAATTTTAAATATCACACACCCTTTAGGGCCAAATAAATAACACTCAACCCTTAAGGCCTGTTAAAGATCACACGCCTATTTAGGGCCAAATTTAATGCTACACACCCCTACAGAGCTGAATTAAATATCACATATTTATAGTCAAACTAATTATCTATTGATACTTCTATAAATATTTGGAGAAAATTCATTCACATCATTCTCAAATGATTTTCACCAAACAAAATCTAATAATGAAAAGAATACATTAGATTTTAAAATCATAAATTTTCTCGTTACTCAATCTTACCAAGTGATGAAGGAAGTTTAATAATACAACATAAGAGTATCAAGTAAATATGTGGACTTGAACAACAAAGCAACAATCATTGTCTCCTAAGTTAAGGGCACTAACCCTTCCAGATTGGCGCATATCATTTTACCAAAAGTTACACTAAGAGACACATGATTTCAAAT
>JBBYHM010371966.1:0-17863 GCA_038381775.1 Adansonia rubrostipa | reverse complement strand
CAATTGGAAAAGAGTTTAATTCCAACCAAATTAGATTTCATGTAACTACATTAGCAAATTAGAATAAATTATGGAAACGCAAAATAAAATTATAAATTTATAAGAAAGAAAAAAAAGGGAAAAAAATCTTGGAAGTAAAGATATTAATGCAATCAAATTGTAAGAAAATCCTAATTAAAAGTTCTATGAAAAAGATAAAAACAAATTAAAGTTCAAAAAAGAGAAAAAATAAATTCACATGATAAATCCAATTGAGCATTTAATCATATGAAAATTTCAATCAAAATTCCATAAAAAAAATTTGATAATTGATATAAAACTAGAAAGAAAAAGATTAGTGGACTTTGTTGGAAAATTGGATATTAAGATGGGCTTATAGCCTTTTAGAGAATGAAATGGGCTTTGTGAAAAATTTAGAAAATGGGCTTAGTAAGGTCATTGGGCTTGTTGAGAAATTATTAGCTTATTGAGCCTATTTACAAAATTTGAAAGTTTTAAGCTTATTAAAGAGATTTTACACAAAATAAAACTAATAAAATTTTCTTATAAAAATTTTTAGCATTGAATTGTACAAGAAAATTTTTGAGAATTCTTATGTGCTAGAAAAAATAATTAAAATCCAAAACTCGTAAAATTATACAAAAAAACCTTTATAGAAGAAAATTATTAGTTGAAAAAATTCAAAACTCACAAAATAAATTAATTTTTTTTAAAAAAACTGATTTAATATAAATTTAATGAAAATATTTAATGAATTTTAAGAATCTTAAGCTTGAAAAATTCCTCCTAAAAAAGTTTACGGAGTAGAAAACTCCGTATCTTAAAAACAAAAAAATTCAAAAAATACAAAACTCATAAAATAAAATGAATTTTGAAAAGTGATTTGATGGTGGTTAAATTAAAATATTTAAAGAATTTGAAGTTCAAAACTCGAAAAAATTCTACTGAAGATTTTACAGATAAAGGATGCCCGTATTTTGGAACTGAGAAAATTTTAAAGAATATGTTGAAAATTATATAAAATGGATTAAATACAACATATCTAAAATATTAATTATCAAAAATAAAAAATAAAAAAAGTGAGATTGTGAAATTCAAAATAAATTTAACTAGAACAATTTCAGGTGTATAATACCCGCGATACTATAAAAATTTAAAATTAACTAACAAAATTAACAGTTTGACACCTTGTGGTAAAAAATACCAATACTTATTTTTTCTTGAATATTTTTTATTTTTTGGAGTGAGTACCGGCATAAATACCACATAGGTATTGATAAAAATAAACGACAGTTGATTTCTCGAATTTTACAAATAATTTTCAAAAAATTCCTAAAATTATGAAATTTGACTGTTATATCATCCGCAAAAGCAGATTTTCAAAACTTGAAAAGAAACTATTGAAAAATAACTTTTCTCTTAGATATTCGTCCTATATATCCAAAATTAAAGATTAAAATATGACTTTTTCTATCACATGAACTTACGACCATTCAAATATGATTAAAAAGGTATTAAAAATGTCAGGTTCATCTAAAAAAAGATCGTTCCCAATGAGGGCGACCGTTAAGTTTTCAATCTCGGATATTCATGATTATTGGTGAAAGGACTCGGACGAAATTAGGTGTCTACAGCTGCTCTTCTTTAACCATTGCTGAGAATCAGGAACAGGGCAAAGATCAAATAGACATAATTTCGCTCAGGTTATTAAGCTTTGAAAAATAATCTAAACTTGTAATGAATATAACAATTAATTAACTAAAAGTGAATCATTAAATTAACAATGACCAGGATGGAACTTAAGTCAAAAGGCGTTGAATAGTTAAAAACTATGCAAGTCAACAAAAAAAATTGACCGGGATGAAACCTACAAGTCGATAAATGAATAAAGTTGACTGGGATGACAACGACAAGTCAACAAAAAAATTGACCGAGATGAAACCTACAAGCCAACAAATAAAGGGAGTTGACTAGGCCAAAACCTACAAGTCAACAAAAAAAAGTTGACCGAAATAAAACTTACAAGTCAACAAATAAAAAGGGTTGACTAGGATGAAATCGATAAGTCAACAATTGAAAAGGGTTGACCAGGGTGAAACCTACAAGTCAACATAGATGAGGGTTGATCGGGACAAAATGGACAAGTCAAACGAGGATGACCAGGATGTAACCTAGGTCTAAGGGTTGACTAGGGCAAAACTGAAACAATCAAACTAGTGACCAGGATGTAACATAGGTCAAAGAAGTTGACCAAGGTAAAACCAATATAGTCAAATAAAGGTGACCACGATTTAATCCTAAGTCAAAAGGATCGACCAGGGTGAAACAATATAATCAAACGAGGATGACCAGGATATAACCTAGGCCTAAAAGGTTGATTAAGGCAAAACTAATATGTCTAACGAAGATTGACTAGGATGTAACCTGGGTGTAAAAGGTTGACCAAGGTGGAATTAATGCAGTCAAACAAAGATGACCAGGATATAATCCTAAGTTAAAATCATCGACCAAGGTGAAATCAATATAGTCAAATGATGATAACCAAGATATAACCTAAGCCTAAAGGGTTAAAGAGGGCAGAACCAATACAGTCAAATGAGGAAAAATGCTCCATATCTGAATTACTTGAAGGAACAGGAGGTTTATCTTACCATTCTATACCAAAAAGCTCTTTCCAATATCATGTTTAATTGAAGATCTGCAAACTAATGTGAATGCAAATGCATAAGGAATGCATATGATGAGTTTTCATGTTTTAATTTTCTTTATCAATGTCTGATCCAACTTATTTTAGAGAAAATGTGACAAATATTTCTTCTTCATTTGATGGAATGGACCCATATTTCTACCGGCAGATTGAAACATGTTCAAAAAGCATTGGGGATCTTTTTTCTTTTTGGCAAAAAGAGCCAGCGCTTGAATTTAAATTTGAAGGCTCCTTTAAAGGTTATTGTAGACATGATACACTTGTTCCTGAAAAGTCAAACTAGATGATGCACTAATATCATTGAGGAATTAAAAAAGAAGAACATAATTGGGAATATTTGGTCTCTAAAATTTCCCATTAATTGCTGGAACAAATTGATATAGGCTGAAGAAGAAGAGCAGGATAGGTAATATGTGGTTTCCAAAATTTCTATCAATAGTCGAAACAAATTGATAGAAGCTAAAGAAGAAGAGCATGATGGGAAATATGTGATTTTTAAAATTTCCATCCATAGCCAAAACAAATTGATATAGGCTGAAAAGGAAGAACATGATGGGGAATATGCAGTTTATCCACCCTTATTCTTCCTAGAATGTCTAAAAGACTTTGGATTACTGACTAAGATCCCTACAATATTTTAATCTCATTCAAAGTAATGTAAAGAAATCAATTTGTTATCTTTTCCTTGATCTCTATTTGCTCAAAACGTTAATTATCATCTAGCAAAAATGTTACCATGGTCCAAAAGACTAATTAACATGGGTATGAATAAAAATATGTACTTGTATTGCAACAAAGAAAAAAGATACAAAATTGATTATTTTAAAAATGATGATAAAGTACAAAAGAGATTTGGATATTACTCAGATAAACGAGATCTCCCATTCAGTTTTTCAAAGACTTTTTCTAAAGGAAAAGTTTACTTTCATGAAGATCCATCTCTTAAAGATGCCTTTGATCATATTATGGCTCTTTCAGACTTAGTTTTCTGACAAATTATGCTTTGCCCGTTCTTTTCAAATGCTTGAGCTATTGCTTCGAGCCTTCAACTTAAAGTCTCCCCCCTTATACCACATTTGATCAAATATCCTTTTTGGGTTTTCATTGGATTTTTTTTTAAATGGATGCCTTTTTAGGTTTTCATCCATTTTTTTCTTTTTTTTTAAAACGGATGGCTTTTTGGGTTTTCATCCATTCTTTTTTTTTAGGCATAATATTTTTTTACATTATCTGAATTAATAGGGTTTACTAGGATTCTTTCATCCAACTCTGCCAATACCAATGCTCCTCTTGAAAATGTGTTCTGTACAACATAAGGCCCTTCCTAATTGGGTGCCCATTTGCCTCGAGTATCTTTTTATCTTGGCAGGATTCTTTTTAGTACCAATTCTCCCTCGTGGAGTTTTCTGGGATGAATTTTCTTATCATGCGCTTTCATCATTCTTTTTTGGTACGTCTGTCATGTTGAATAGCTTTTAGCCTTTTTTCTTCAATGAAGTTCAGTGGCTCATAACGATCTCGAACCCATTCAGTTTCTTCCAACTTGGTTTCCATTAAAACTCAGAATGAAGGGATCTCCACTTCAATTGGTAAAACAACCTCTATACCATAGAATAATGAATAAAGCATTGCCTAAGTTAAAGTTTAGACTGAAGTTCTATAAGCTAAAAGGGCAAAATAGAGCTTCTCATGCCAATCTTTATAGGTCTCTACCATCTTCTCTACAGCTCCATTCATTTTTGGATAACATGTCATCAAATTGTGATAAAAAAGTTTGAGCTGGGTGCATACCTTTGTCATCAATTTATTAGTCAAATTAGAGGTGTTATCCATTATAATTCTTTCAGGGATCCCAAATCGATAAATAATGTTAGTTCTCAAAAATTTTATCACTATCAACCTTGTCACATTTGTATAAGAGGCTGTTTCAACCCATTTGGTGAAGCAATCAATAGCTGCCAAGATGAAGCGATAACGGTTCCAAGCTACAGGGGTAATTGGTCCAATAATATCTATGCCCCATATGGAGAAAGGCCATGGTGCGGTTATGACATGCAATGGTGAAGGTGGTACATGGATCTTGTCAGCATAGACTTAGCATTTATGACACTTTCGGGCATATTTAATACAATCACCTTCCATGGTCATCTAGAAATAACGTAGTCCCATGATTTGCTTTACTATTTTGTGTCCATTTGCATGGATATCGTAAATCCCCTTATGCACTTCTTCCAATATCTTCTGTGCTTCAGGAGCATCAACACAACTTAGTAACACTTAATCATAACTCTTCTTGTAAAGAATCTCTTTAACCAAAACAAAATTCATCGCCAGGCGCCTTAAAGTTCTTTTGTCAGTCTCAAAGGCATTATTTGGGTATACTCGATCCTTGAGATATCTTTTGATGTCATGATACCATGAGAGACCATCTGCTTCCATTTCGACATTGCAACAGTATGCAGAAGACTCGTATATGCTCATCTGAATTGGTGTTACCTCTTGCCGCTCATTTACCTTAAACATTGAAGCTAAGGTGGCTAAAGCATTAGGCATTTGATTATCGTCTCGAGTCAGATGAATAAATTCCACCTTCTCAAACTCTTTAAGCAATTCTAGAATTAGCTTTCTATATTGTTCAATCCTCGAATCCTAAGTTTCCCATTCTCTGCGCAATTAATAAATCACCAAGGTCGAGTCCCCATATACCTTTAATAATTGAGCTTTTCTCTCTATAGTTGCCTGAAGTCCCTTAACACATGCTTCATATTCTGCTACATTATTTGTACAATCGAAGTCCAATCGAGTAGTGAAAAGGTAATAGTCTCTTTCCAGAGATATTAAGATTGCCCCGATTTCATGGCCTAAAACATTTAATGCTTCATTGAAACATTTTCCATGTTAATTCCTTCGACGGCCCTCCTTCTTCTTCCACTGAAATATTCATTAAATTTTCATTAGAAAAGTTAAAATTCAATGGCTGATAATTAACAAGCGCTTAGCTTGCTAGGAATTCAGCCATAACGCTCCCTTTAATTGCTTTTTGAGTCACATAAGCCATCATATTCCGATAGCAAAACTTGTCATCTAGCTATCTTTTCTGACAAAGTCGGTGCTTTAAATAGATATTTGATTGGGTCCATTTTGGTGATCAGCCAGATGGTATGATACAATATGTATTGTTAAAGCCTTTTTGCAGTCAAGAAATTTCTTGCTAAAGTGATAAATAGCCCGCTCCTTCTTTCCTATTTCATCTTGTTGTCCTAGCACACAACCCATAGACTTTTCAGGCACTGACAAGTATAAAATTAAAGGTCATCCCGATATAGGTGGCACTAACACTGGCAGATTACAGAGATAATGCTTAACTTCTTCAAATGTTTCTTGGCATTTTTCATTCCATCCAACAGGGTTTCATTTCTTAAGAGCCAAAATATCATATCACACTTATCTGTGAGTTGGGATATGAATCTAGCAATGTAATTTAAGCTTTCCAAACAGCGTCACACCTATTTTTGTGTACATAGGGATAGTAATTCCTGGATGGCTTTAATCTTATCTGGATTAACTTTAATCCATTTTTCACTCATAATAAAGCCTAATAACTTTCCTGACCTTACACTAAAAGTGCATTTTGCCATATTCAACTTCAACTTATACTTTTTTGGTCTTTTGAACAACTTTCATAAATCTACAATGTGTCCTTCCTCTTGAGGCGACTTAGCATTCATATCATCTGTATATACTTCTATCTCTTTGTGCATCATATCATGGAATAGGGTGACCATTGCCCTTCGATAAGTAGCCCCTGCATTTTTCAGTCTAAATGGCTTCACGTTATAGCAAAAAGTTCCTCACATTTTGAAAAAGGTTATCTTTTCCATGTCTTCTGGTGCCATTTTTATTTGGTTATACCCCGAAAATCCATCCATGAAAGAAAACAAGTAATTCTTCTTAGTATTATCAACTAGAGTATCTATATAAGGAAGAGAAAAGTTATCTTTCGGACTCATTCAATTTAGGCCCCGATAGTCTACATATATTCTAACTCTAGCATCCTTTTGGGGAACTGGGATAATACTTATGACCCATTCTGGGTATTTTGCCACTTAAAGAAATCCAGCTTCGAATTGTTTCTTTACCTCTTCTTTTATTTGCAGAAGTATTTCTAGTTTCATTCTTCTTAACTTTTGCTAAACCGGTTTGAATTTTGGTTTTAAAAGTAATTTATAGATTATGATTTTCGTATCCAACCCTGGCATTTCTTGGTAGGACAATGCAAAAATATCTCAAAATTCTTGAAGCAAACTTATTAATTCTTCCCTAGTGATGGGTATAAGGGCAGTCCTTATCCTGACTTTTTTTCTATCATCCTCATCATCCGCTAAATTTATTGCCTTTATGGATTCTTCATGGGGCATTAGTCATTCATCCTCTCACTCAATTATTTTTAGCAGATCAGGTGGCAAAGTATAATCATCATCATCTTTTTAGAAATCAACCTCAATCGAGCAAATAGTTTATTTAAAATCAACCTTTGAATCGTATATGAGACCATCCACTTTTCCTTAAGTGGGAAATTTGTAAAAGTAAAAAAGAGAAAAAGAATGGGTAAACAAATGTATGACATGATTTGTATAAATGTATGTAACAAAGAAAAGAAATATTGGTATAAAAGAAATTGGATATAGATAAAAAGATCATATGCATTTCATTTCTGTAAATGATAATTTAAGATTTCAAGTTTTCACAGAGAGATTCGTAGATGGCAAAACAAGTTCCCAAGATTACTTTGAAACTGACCTAAGCATTACAATTTTCTCAATACAAGTCTAATTTTTCAAGTACAGGAAGACAAGGATGGATCCCATGATCATCATTTGACTCTTTGCTATCTTCTCCAATTGTGGCTACCTGACACTTCTCGAAAGCTTCATTAACCACCATAATAGCTCTATTGGTTTCTTTTTCTTTATCTCCTGGATTAACCACCCTTCCATAATGGAAAACTTCATCCAATAAGGGGTAGAGGGTTGATTTCTATCTTGACTATTGACTGAAGGCTTGGACTAACTTCTTTCCTCGAGATCTGTTTTTAAATTTCTTCTTTTAACTCCACTCTGGCTTGAAGCCCAAACCCTGCTTGTCTTTCTTTCCAATGACATTGATATATCAGCTGATCCCTTGCAAGCATTTCCCAATTCCACTTCCATCCCGGGTTATTTCCTTATTGTGAGCCTAAGATCTTACGGGTGCTTTTTGAAAGTCTAGGTTTTAAGATTATAGAGCCTTCTACAACAAAACTGGCATTAATAATTTCAAAAGACCTAAAAGAGCACTATTAAATTTAGTATCTGCTTCAACGTAAAGGGCTTAAGTAAAAGTCATGGCCACAATTTCCTTTTCCTCTGATAGGCTAATCAAATTCTCGCCAATTATGAATTTAACTTTTTGATACAGAGATGATGGGATAACCCCGATAGAATGAATCCATGGTTATCCCAACAAACAGTTATATTCTGGGCAATGTCTATCACATGAAATTCAATCTCAAATGGGCAAGGGCCAATATCTAAAGTGATCAAAATAGTCCCCTTGATTTCTCTTTTAGTCCCGTCAAATGCCTTAACAATTGTATAGCTGTGCTTGATCTGACTGACATCAATTGGTAAATGATACAATGTGATCAATGACATTACATTCAAAGCTGATCCATTGTCAATGAGGACTTTGGGCAATATGGTCCCTTTATAGTGAGTTATGATGTAGAGAGCTTTTGTTGAAGTGCTGCCCCCTAGTGGAATCTCATCATCACTAAATGAAATGAAACTGTCAGCAAAAATTTTATTTACTAGGCGATCCAGCTTATTTACAAAAATATCTTAAGAAACATAAGCCTAGTTGAGTACTTTCAACAAAGTATTCTGATGTATTTTTAAGCTAAGCAACAGGGTTAACATAGAAATCTTTATCGATTGCTTCTTTAACTATTTTACTATACTATATTCACTGTGTTTAATAAACTTAAGAAATTCAGCAGCTTCTTTTTCCTTGATCGGTTCTTGTACTTCTACTAGGCTATCTTCGATAATTGTTACTTTTTCAAATACCTTGACTTGGTTTTTGCACTAGTTTTACTGGGTTTTAGGTCGTAGATGCAACCACTCCTTGTCACATGGCTTACCCTAGTTATGTCGATAGCAGCCAGTTGGCTTGTGTAACCTTTGGAGTTATTATCCTACCATTATATTTCCATGGTACTTGTTTGTTGTTCTGATAGAAGAATGAAATTGGTGCTCTAATTATGAGTCTAAGAGTAACTTTAGCCTTAGGCTGATCTTTAGTTGGTTGCGATGAATGATAAGAGGGTGACTAATGCCGTAGGGCAACTGCTATAATCTTTCACTAGCCATATAAACTAATTTTTCTTCCTTTAACCTAGCTTCTTTAAAAAACCAAATTTCACCATTATCCATCATTATCTGGATTATGACTAAAAATTGCATACAATTTCGTAAAGTATGCCATGATATTTTATGAAATTTGCAAAAGTTAGCTCTAAGGCCATATTGACCTTTGATAGTTCCATGATCTTGACCAAAGATCCTTCTTTCAGTCAGGATTATCCATACTTTTTCCATAGATGTCCTAACTTCTTTTATCTTTCTTTTTTAGTAATCAGAGCATTAATCTTAGGTTTAGTATGATCTGGTATAGGATTTGTTGCCACATTAGGTGTTGGGCCATTAACAATTCGAAAGGCATCCCTCTCAAGAAGACTTTAAACCTTTTATTTGAAGGCCTTACAATTTTTGATCAAGTGACCAACTACTGCATGATACTCATTATGTAAATTTGGGTCATACCAATTGGGTAATTTCATTCATATGGTTTGTAAGAGATTTGAGCCATTAACCATGCCTCATAAAGCTTATTAAACATATCCTTATATGAGTAAGAAAAGGTTCATAGTTAGATCTAGGTTAGTTAGCTCTTTGGGCTGGTGGATTAACATTAGGTCTTGGTTGGTTTTGTGGAAGAGGGTTCAAAGTGGTGGTCTGAGGTGATGTTGAAGGAGGAGCTTTGGGTATGTTAAGAGAGTATGTATTTTGGGTTTTTGATTTTTGGTTTTGGTAATACGGATGAGGTCCCTGATGATATGGTTGACTAATGTAGTTAACAGGCGGAGCTTCTTCTTTCTTCTTTCCTATCCCTAGCTTCTTTCTAATAAAAGACTCTTCAGTCATGATTTTACTAGTTTTTAAAACTATTTCAATCATCTCTCTGGAGATAACAAGATCAGCAAAATTTTTGGTTGTATTCCCCACTAATTTGTCATAATAAGGGGATGTAAAGTACTCACAAATAGCATCATGGTTTATTTCTCAATCATGAGAGGTTGCACCTGAGAAGCCATGTCTCTCAATCATTGTGCATATTCCTTAAAAGATTTTGCAGACTTCTTCTCTATATGCTAAAAAGTTAGTCTATCAGGCACCCATTCAGCCATATTTTTATATTGTTGAAGAAAGGCATTAGCTAAATCAATCCAGCATTGAATTTTAGTGCGGTTTAGATCATTGTACCATCTCAGTGTAGATCCAGACAAGCTTTCTTAAAAACAGTGAATCAAAGCTTGTTGTTCTGGGCATAACCAGCCATTTTCTTGATGAACATTTTAATGTGTGCTTGAAGGGAAGTAGTTTCTTTGTACTTCTCAAACTCAGGCATTTTAAATTTTGGTGCGAGGACTAAATCTGGCACTAGACTGAAGTCCTTGATGTCCACATTACTATATAATTCGGCCCCTTCAATGGTTTTTAATTTTTTTTCAAGAAGTTGTACTTGCTCTTTTTCTATCTCTGCTTCAGCCTGCTCTTTAACCCTTCTGGTTTTTCCTCTTCATCGATGCTAGGGCCTGGTAATTTTTCTTGGGCGACTATAGTTTTTACGCCTACCCCTTGTGAAAGAGCATTAGGGTTAGTGATGATGACTGGTGGATTAGTAGTTGGGGCATTTTGTTACAGATTTTGGATATTAGTTGGCTAAGTATTAGTTGTTTTTTCCTCAACTGATACCCCTCGGATCCCTTGACAAAAGTATCAATATTCATCTCGGGCTGTTGATGAACTGGCTCTCTTGCCATTAATAACTCCATCATCCTTCTGATTTGAGCTTGTAGCTCTTCTTGCCTTTTTAACATGGCTTCCTGGGCCTGTCGATGACTTTCTTCTAATGTCTCCAATCTTGCAAAGTGATCTTCAGCCATTTTTTTTTGTTCTAAGTCTAGTATGGTATCGATGAGTGGGTAGTGGTTGAGTTGGTCTTTCTGAGTTTGCAATGTTAACCTTAACAATTTCACATTTTTTTGAGCTAATTAATTTTCACTTATGAACTAATGAAATTAACAATCATCTATATGCGTATGTATGTATATGTATAGGCATATGTATGTATGCTATGAGTATATGAATGCACTTGTAGGGATGCTTGCTTTAACTAAAGATTCTGAACTTAGAAATTTTCATTAACTTTGTGACAAATTACATATTCACATCATTGATCATGTAGGGATTACATCCAAGGTGTTGCCATATGCCCGGCCTTTAAAACTTCGGATGATTTAAAAGGCATAGCACGCTCGACTTAAAATAAATGATGGTTGGTTGTAGTCGAGCCTTTGAGCTACCCCTTGATTGGGATTTAAATTAGGCGTGATAATACAAAAGCGATAGGGACCATCAGATGAATCTCTCCTCCAACTAGTTTTGGATGGCCACCACGAAGTAGCCTTAAACTTAGAGTCACCACCGATCATTTTAGGCTAGGCAAGATCATACGCCTATTGAAAACAATATTACGAGTTATATAACTCAAAACACTGATTTCAGGGTCTACGAAGTCCAGAGGTTTGTTGGTTGGGCTTGGGAGTTGGTTATGTGCAGGGAAGGACGAGGATCCTATGACGCCCGAAATCTATACCTACTAAATATGTTTCACTTTAATCTTGGTTAAATCGGTTCCATTTAGTCTCTATTTAGATATAATCCTCTTTAATGCATGAAGTTTTGGAAAATATAAATCTAAGGTTTTTTTTTTATTTAAGGAAAATTAGATCACCTATGCGTCTCGGAGATGTGAGGAACATAGGAATTTTTTTCGCAAAAGTGATGTCTGGATTGGATTTTAAAAATTGGATGTTTCATATTAGGCATTAAAGAGATACCAACACGAGACATCACCTTGTAAATTTTATTGGAAAATGAATTTTAAATATGAATTCATAATAACACTACAAAAGGAAACAAGTCCGTAAGGGGAAAAATGAAAAACATAATAATATCATAAACAAGCAATGACAAACAAAAGAATGTAAAAAGAAGGACAATTGAAATGTATATCATAATTGCCTTTAAGTATTCAAGAATAACGGAGATGACAATTTTAGAGACCAATATGGATTTGGTGGTAATTTGAAGAACAAAGATGATTTTTATCAAAATAGTTTGAGGCATCCAAAAGATAGACAATTTTAAGTTTTTTAGGTACAATCAGGGTTGGAGTATCCCTTCGGTGAGGTGGGATTAGAGTATCTCCTAAAATAGAGTTATGAACATAGTTAAGGTTAAAGTGAAAATTTGAATTTTTAATGCAAAACAGGGTTGGAGTATCCTCATTGAGTAGTGGGGTTAGAGTATCCCCAAAGTTAGACAAACATTTAGGAACAAAGAGAAAATTTAAATTTTTAAATTAAAAATAGGGTTGGAGTATCCCCTTTGGAGTAATAAAGTTAGAGTATCTCTACTAGCAAAAAATTTAGTATGAAATCCTATTTTTCTTGTATTTTAATTTTGATCCGAGTCTAAAGTGGTTGATGTTCTAGGGGAATCAACCAAATGCAATTCGAGATATCCGAACATCTCGATAAAAAAAGATTCAAAAATTAGGTTGAAAACAGGGGACAGCATTATGTCCCCTCTATTCCTGTATTTTTTTGGGGTACATTTGAAAGCTTTAGGGGATAAATGAGGTACCGTTGGAAAGGTAACTCAACAAGGTTTAATATAAAAATATTCAAAAAACCTATAAAATCACTTTCTAGGTGAAATTAATCTTTGAAGTTAGGTTCATCTCAGCATTGGCAACATGTACAATTAAAAAGGCATGATGGTTTTCGAAAAATCATTCTAAGCTTATCCGAGATCATTAAATCGTAGATAATACCTTTTCAAAAATATCTTTTACAAAGTAGTGCATGTCGGAGGTGTCAATACAGCATTTTTATTTCATGAGCCTTCTTAAAACACAAGAAAGTATTTGAACATACCTAAGACACATTAAGGTGACCATTTAAATATGAAATGAATATGCGAATATGGAAGGAACATGGCAAAAGATGCATGAAAAGAGGCTGTGTGATGATGAAAATGAAGCATGGTGAGTTTATATATCTAACAACATCAAGGTGTCAAGAGGGTCATAAGATCTTAGAACTACCACAACCACGGTAACAAAGATGCATGAGAGTATTGGGAGGGTCATTGCAGCATGAAGGGCTCACTAAAATGAAATGAATGATCAAAACAGAAAATGTATGGAACAAGATAAAAAATATACTAGCAAAAGCTTGAACTTTCCTTCTTTTTAAAAGCAATGACTTTAAGCTCAGTTTCTTCTTTCCTTTTGCTATTATTTGGCAAGAAAATGGTGAAAAGAAAAAGCTTTCTGGTAGTATGGTTGCTGATGGGACGTTTTGAGGATGAAAGTGTGTGAAAGGTTGAGTTTTTGAAGGTATTATGGTGGTGGTTTTATGGAGCTACGGGAATGGAAGTTGGTTGAAGGTGAAAGGCAATGGAGCAATGTTTTGGTGAGCTGTTGGAGCTAGAGTTGATGGAGGATTTGTGGGGATGGATGAAGTTTTTTAGGATTGCTGGAGTGCTTCTCTGAGAGTTTTTTTTTTATGCCTGAGAGAGTTTTTTTTTTTGGATGAGAAAGAGTTCTTCCTTTTAATCTAATGCCCAGCCAATGTCTTTAGGAGACAAGGCAAAAACATTTTTTATTTTTCTCTCCTAAACCAGGGAATTTCTCTAGCTACCATGCTTAGCTGGTTTTTTTCTCATTGGTTCTATCATGCTAAGAAAGAGAGATAAAAGGTTACAATAGCCTCCCAGCTAATGATATGCCTGCCACCCTCTTACAACCATATATCTTATGAAAGTGACCTTTGTCATTAGTTGTTTGGGCTCTAAAATTTGTTTAAATCCGATCATAGGCCCAAAGCCAAGGTTTGCAATGTTTTATGATGGTTTCTTGATGCCAAAAATATGTTTGAATCAAATTTTTAAAGGTTGAAAAATGATCTGAGCCAGGCAAAATGCCTTACTGTATCGATACAAAACATGTTGTATCAATACACCCGGCAATTTTTACCCTTGAGTATCGATACAAAGAGGTGTGTTTTTTCGATACTAAGAGCAAAAATTGTTTCTAGTCTTGAGACTTAAAAGCCTGTATCGATACTCTATAGACTTGCATCGATACTCATGCTTGTGTATCGATACATTTTGCCAAAAATCATAACTTTAGCTACTGCCAAGGTCTGTATCGATACAAATATGCCAGGTATTGATACCACACCTTAGGTATCGATACCAAACCCTTTTGTATCAATACTACAGGTGAAAATTCAAGTTTATTGCATCGTAAAGGCCTCGTATCAGTACTCGTGCATCAATATAACTTTCACATACCTGTGGCTTCTTGAGTTACCTTAACTCGATCATAAACAGTGAGAAATTGATCTGTTTATTCATTTGAATGACCTTGCTGACACCATGAAAAATTGCATTTGATGCATCATTTTTGTATTTTTCTTTAATATAGCCCATAGGCATTTTAGACTTTCCTAAAAAAAATTTTTTACCTGGTGCCGTGTTGCCTAATAGTGCCTGGTGACACGGCACCCTGCAATTATCCCCTAGCTTTTATTTCTATTTTATGATTTTATCATCTTTTATCTAACTCCTAGGATGCCAGAAACTGGCTCAGACAAAATAAGGTGTCTACAAAAGAAAATTCCTAACTTGATGATATTGTCTTTGAGCCTCATTCAAAAACTAAAGTACAACATGCCCATATTATCCTATGGGATAAATTTGCATCTATAAGCCTCTAATTTTCTCCACTAGTTTCCTTGCTTAGATGACAACTGATTGGATCTATTCTGTAAGATGATCTATGTACATTTGTCAGCCAAAAAAATCAGCTGCCCATCCTCTACCATCATCTTTGGCCCACCATAGTCTATTAGCCTAATATGCATCAAGATAGTGGTAGGCTTGCACCAAGGCATGAATATCATCTTCTCTGCGTTGTAATTATAATCCTATCTCTGCAATAGTTATAGTGAGACCTTGTCTTTCCTCAAGCAGTTGAGATACCTTTCAATGCCCTCAATCTAAGGTAACTTGGAGTCGTTTATTCTTTTCAATAGACTTCTTAACTAGAGACTTGTATTAGCATGCTTTCTTCTTTCTCTTTCAAAACTAATTTATTTGTCTTCCCCTTCCAAAGCTTTAGTCTTCCATACTTTTAACACTTCATTAAGCTTGTGCATTTCTTCTTTCACCATTTAACAGTGCTGTTGGAACTCCCAGATATCTCGACAAGTTTTATTTTCTTATTTCATTCAACCCAGTCATTCTTCATTAGAATATACTTTTCTTCCATTTTTTTTAACTTTTTTTGCTTTTGCTTCCATCTTCATTCGTAAATAGGCAACTTTTTTTTAGAGCTAACGATTCTCGTCACTCATTTTTTTCATTCTTTGGCAGCTTCCTCATTAATCAAATTGATCTTGGATGGCATGACAGGTTTTGGCTGAATAGATACTCGAGGAATGGTTCCATTTGAGCCAAGAATGATTATGTCACAACCTCGAACTCTTCTCCAAGCACCATACCCTAGAGTGGTCTTATCTATGTATGCACTTAATCCTGACTCATACCTTTCTCTCCATTATAAAGCGGTTATCTGAAGTGACTTTTTACAATCCTCACCCTGATATTCAAAGTCAACACCAGCCAAATTTAAAGTCATAGGGATGAATTGCTGCAACCCATATTGTCTTCAGACTAGTAAGGGCACATAACCCATAGTGCCCCATGTTCCGAGTAAAGGCACATATAGCAGATTACCACATCGATATGTTAAGCATTTTAGTGAAAACCATGGTGCCTTCCAGGTTGTGTTAAAAGAAGCTAAGTTCTTTAGTGTCTCAACCCATTGTTTCTTGGTTCTAGACTTTAGCCAGTATTTTTTGATAAATTCCTGAAGATGAACAAAATGTGGAAAGTAAGGTTTAACTTTATTTGTCCCTTCACCTCAGAAATGACTTCGAGCCCAGATATATAATAACAAAGCACTTCCAAATAATCTCCTTTGACCCTCTTTTTGACATGCCTTTAGTGCTCTAATTATTTCAGCTAGAATTGCTGGAGCCAGGTGCATATTTCTTTTTAATTGATCAAATAAATTCGCTACTATCGCCTTAACATGTCTCAACACTTCGGGAAGAAAATCATCCTGTATATAGCAAGAGCAAATGCATCTCGAGCCTTCTCAGTGTCAGATCGCTCTTGGATATATTTTCGTAGATACTGCCATGAAATGACACTAGCGTTCCCTTTCTGCTCTATGTAATGGTGGTCCGCTTTGAAATCATAATCCAAAACCTGACTTAATCTTTTACGAAAGCTAGTCGGATTACACTTTTTGCAATAGACGGGTCTCGTCTCCAATGGCCCAAGCTCGAGAAAAGCTTATATCTCTTCCACGGTCAGAGTCATGTCATGTTGATTAAATGAAAAACATCAAAATAATGGATCCCAAAACTTAATCATAGCCCTGACTAATTGTTCATCCATGTGTATTTTGAGCACGAGAGCAATCTGTCCATACTTTTTTGTAAACCGATTTTGCTTTGCACTTCCCACTGATCCCATATTTTGACTAACTCTCTTAAATTATTCTGATGAAGGTCTAAATGTGTGATCTTTGGCAATTCTAACACAAAACCTTTTGCTACACAGTCTGCATCCCTTTTCTGGTTGAATTTGGACTCAAAATGAACCTCTTTGAATTCCTTGGATATAATCACTGCATGTACTAGTTCTACCATAAAATTAAATAAAAATTTATCTAAGTTGGAATTCTTTTTAAACTAAGCTTTCTTGTATGCATATGAGAGATGAAAGATGCACATAAAAAGAAAAAAACGAGTTAGTATCCTTAGGAAATATTAAATTCAAATAAAATTTCAAAATAATGGAAATCAAAAATTATTCTAACAGGGTAAACAAATATCGTAAATTATTTGAACAAGATATTAAAATATTGAAAATAAAAGGAAAAATATAACTTTGTCCCTTCATGTGTCCCTAATTTTTGTGACACATAAAATCGGGCATGGTTTTAACTGGGAGATTAGTATGGTTCACTATATGTTGTTTATGCCAGACCTCTAATTAGTTCTCGAATTCCTCGTGCCCTAAAAGGACTAGCGAGATACCTTATCCTTATCCATCACGGATTCATGTTGGAATAGGTTTAATTTGAGTGAGCATGTCTTCCATGTCCACAACGAGGCTAACACCTCAGGCAGATGTAGGAATCTACACCCGATAGGCTTTTCGCTGGCCTAGACAGAGGCTAACACCTCAAAAGGCAGAGCTACTTCATGCCCTTCTAAAATATTGGATACTTATGCCCCCTTCATAACTGACAAAGGAGAAACTACTGCACAATGTGCATAGTGTGTGCAAAAGGACAAATTTACCTTTCTTCAACATTAAAAATAAAACCCACTATCCTAATTCCCTAAAAAGAAAACACAAAAAAAATTAATGCAAAATAAATATTAAGAAAAGAATTCTTAAAAAGGGAATTTAAAATTAAATGCCAACGGAAACTGAATTAATTAAAGCTTAGTTAACATGTAAATAAGTTTAAGCCTGACTCTCTAGATGTCTCTACTGGAGTTGCCAAGTTATCGCAACGTGGCCCGGATAAGAATCCTGACTAAGTCCGACTTAAATGGCCTTCACTCCTATATTTGTTAAATTTATCACTATTTTATATTCTTTTATTTCTATAGGCCAT